>SCDS01000120.1:0-36782 GCA_004149465.1 Drosophila nigromelanica | reverse complement strand
AAATATATATATATTTATATATATATATATAGATGTATTTGATAATTATACTATATTTTTGATTAAACATTTTAGCTCGCACTCGACAAGTTAATCTGTAACTAGTGTGTGTGTGTGTATTAAGTGTGTGGGCGAATATGTATACGAATATGTTTATATATAAAGCTACCATAACCAAAAGTTAAAAGTAAGGAAACAATATATACTCAGATTAAATGGAAAATATTACATATACAAAGAAGCCTATATATACAGGGTGTTTTGTCCAGATCTTATATGCTAAAAAAATGTTGCATCTTACTATGTATATATATATATTTTTAGCTTACGTCTAGTTTGAATATTGAGGCAATATGCGCTAACGACATGCAAATTGAACAATTTGCGTGCATTTTTTCTCTTCTTTCCAGCTTTCAGTGGATGAACTAAAAGGCCTCAATAACAACTTAACATGATAAAAATACTAACATTTTACATATATAGAAATGTATATGTAGATGAATAAATATATGAACTAAAATTTGCAAAGAAAAATATCAATAGAGGAAGGGGAGAGGCTGCCCAAACTACTGCACTACAAATATTGGGCGTTTTTAAAGTTAACATTAGAACAAATAAAAAGCCTCAATTACTGTTTGTGTTGAGCTTCTCCAGACATTACATAGTGTTAAGGCTCTCGAGTCGAATTGAATTGACTTAAAAGACGTGTTGAAAATAATAAATAATTAGCTTAACTCTAGTCGGCATAACATTAAACATTTACACAGTTGTTAATGCAGCTGCTGCTGTAGCTGTTGCCGCTGGTGCGTTAGCTACTGTTGCTGCTGCAGTTGCTCCAATGCTGGGACGCCGCTTCTTAATCGGCGGCGTTTCAGATTCAATTGATGGGTGGGTTGACGACTGCCGTTCAGCAGCTGCTGCTGCTGCCGCCTCTGCACTGCGCCTTTTATTGCTGGGACTGCATTCAGCAGCTGGTGCAGCCGGCTCATCCAGGGTGCTGCCCCCAGTTATTTCTGTGACAATGTGCGCCTCCAATGCTGGTGGCAGCAGCGGTGACAGCGGCACCGCATTCAAGTCGCAGTCTTCCTCATCGCTGGCCACAGCATTGCCAAAGAGATCGCCGTCACGCATACTGGCCACATCATCATCATCCTCATCGTCATCGTCGCTAAAGTCACTGTTCCAGAACACCTGAGCGCCGGGGAACACATACGAGCAGCTATTATTGTGGCAATAGAAGGTGCCGGGTTGCAGGCGTTCGGCTGTCGTCTGGCGCCTCGGCTGTGGCGGCGTCGGCGTCAAACTGGGCGCCGCTGTTTTTGTTTCAACGACAACATTTGGGGCAAGGCTGGCATCCAAATTGCTGACGTAGCCGCGATTTGTGGCCGCTTCCATATTGCTGGCATTGGAGAATTCGCCCTGTTCAATGCCGCTGTCCTTGGAGGAATCAATCGAGAGGTGGCGATAACTGGACGCAGTGCTGGTCGCTGCCGGAGCCGCCAGACGATCGCAGCTCAACGCCGCTGTCTCGTTCAACTCAACGAGTATGTCGCTCTTAATGCGTTCGATGGCCGCGCGATCGGCTGCATTGCTGTTGTTGTTGACTTGTGTGTGCTGTGGTTGCTGCTGGTGTTGGTTGCGTTTGCTGTGCACCGCCGTAAAGGTGGACGATTCGAAGCCACTGTCGGAGCAGGTGCCGGCCGAGGAGCCGAGTAGATAGTCAGCGGAACCATTGGACTTCAGCGATTGCGTATCTGTGTCCAGCTGCGATTGCTGTTCGCTTTCGGAGCTTCGGTGCCGATGATGGTGATGATGATGATGGTGATAATAGTGCTCGGTCGGCGGCAATAGCTCCTTGGATTCATGCAGCACTTGATCGTCACAACAGAGCTGCTTCCAGTCATTGTCATCGTAGCTGGAACCGGCGCCCGACAGGCGCTGACAGATCTGATTGATGATCACATCCGAGTCACCCAAGAGTTCGACATCGAATTTGAGATGATGCAGCTGCTCCCGATTGATCAGTATCTGCGGCACCGAGCCGGGTATGCTACTGGGAATGTGTGCGACAGGGCGTACCTTCAGCGAGGAGCCAATCACAATCAGCAAATCGCATTTGTCCTTGTCAGTGGCCATTACCGTGTGGTACTCATCCGGCAAGCCTGCAATCGAGAACGTTGCGGGATTTAAAATTTAAATTTATTTAAATGAAAAAAACCCCAAGATTCATATTATTGCTAACAGTTTTTTTTTACAAGACTGTTGTGCATATGCATTTTATAGGCAGAGGGAGGCATCTTCCACCCTATAGAGTATACGTATTTTTTTAACCGTCCGTTTCAGAGACTTGCAAAGTTGGTTTTTAAATTTGTGCTACATCAGCTGAAACGGCAACATTTGCGAATAAGCAGCCACAATGTGTTGAAAAACGTCAAATTATGTTTTTCAATGTTTCGAGTTCTTTTTGGCGTTGCCAGAATTCTAATTTTTTCTTAAACAATCAAGTTGGCAGCCTGAAGACGAATCCATTTATTCAAATATAGATTATTTTTGCTCTTAGTTAATTTATAATACATATTTGACGGATATTTGACAAAGTGCTTACCCTCGCCAAAGAAGACAATATCCGGCTTCATGATGCCATTCTCGACCAGCTGCTTCAGCTGCTCCTCAGTAACGGCGACGGAGGCATCAACGCTGTGCTCCACATTCGGCTGGCACTGGGGACAGACGGGTATACGTTGTGCAAAGATGTCGGCGCGCAGTGCATCTGCATTGCACTTGTATTTGCATTTGGTGCACGAGGCCGTCGAAAAGGAACCGTGGCATTCGATTACCCGCTGGATGCCCGCCACACGTTCCAATGTGTCAATGTTCTGCGTGTAGTTGCGCAACAGTTTGCCCTTTGTCTCGAGCATTTTGATAAAGCGGTGGCATGGCGATGGCTTAAATTCACCAGGATAAATCTCACGGGCGAACTTGTAAAATGGACGCGGATCGCGTTTAAAATAGTTGATGTCAAACATGGCCTGCGGATCCGGTAAATCGGGAAAATCATGCGCCAACCGTGCGTAGATGCCGTTTGTCGAGCGAAAATCTGGTATACCGCAGGATACGGAAACACCAGCGCCAGTTAGCACAATAATTCGTTCCGATTTGTGCACCAGTTCGATAACATCATCAAATGTGTTTACGTTGCTCAGCTTGGTGCGACGCTTTGGCTCGTTGAGTAGATGAGCCAAATAATCCCACAACACCGAGTCAGCTGTGTCCGCTGTCAGCCCGGTGGTAAAATTCGGCATTATGCTGGCAATCACCTGTCGCGGCACGCGACCTGTGTAAAATTCGCGCTGCAGCCAACGCAGCTTCCAATCGCTGCGACCCACCGAGGAACAATCTGAACTGGACGAGTCATCATCGTCATCGTCACTGTTAGCCCAGCTAAAAAAAAATTGTAAATAATTATTTTTATGAATTTAATACCAATAAAATAAAATACCAATTCAATATAAAAAACGAGCATAATTCAAAAATGGCATATACAATTTTATTAAATTAACTTAAATTGAAAAACACAGGAACTGTCTTTTTTTCAATGTATTTAAATAAAAGTTTGCTGTCATCAATATACAAAAATAAATTTTTAGATATTAGTTTAATTTATTTTTAGAGTTAGGTTGTTTTTATTATATTTATAATTCAAAAACCTGGTCTCATTCTATGTTTATAAATTTTGTTAAATTTTTATTTTACTTTAGTTGAAAAACACACGAACTAACGGTTTCAATATATATATATATATATATATATATATATATATATATATATATATACAAATAAATAAGTGGTTGCTTATAAATTAAAAAAAATTTTGATTTTAGTTAAATTTGTTTACGGTTTAGTTTGTAATTTGTGTTATGTTTATAGTTGTAAAATCTGATCCCATTCGGCCTTAAATGTTTTTATACCTTGATTTGTAATCTTCATTTTCATCCTCATCGCCTTCATCATCATCGTCCGCCTCGGAGCAGGACTTTTCCACAATGTTATGCTGCTCTGTTAGATCTATTTCATTTGTCAGTTTTTTGGCATTTTGATTGGCGCCAATATTTTGTTCTCCCATTTGAGGCAATGTTTTTGTTTTGATTTCACTATTTGCTTTTGGTTGCGTTTCGCTTGTTGCTGGCACTGTTGCCGCTGCCGATGTTGTTGCTGTTGCCGTTGCTGCTGACTTCACGTTTGTTGCCCGAATTTCAGCGCCAAAATCGAAATTTGCCTGAGAATGCCCAAAACTATTTAATTCGTCGCGGACGTGCTGCATTTGAACGTCGTGGACAGCCCCAATCTCTTTCGAGTTAATGTGACCTAGTCGTATATCTATATCCTCATAGTTTTCCATCATTTTTCCAGGCGCTGCACACAAGTTTTGCCTTGTCTGCTTCTTCTCACACTCACACACACCACCGAGCGAGCGAGTAATTACGATTTCTTCTTTTTGCTTTCTCGCTTTCCGTTTTCTCTGCTCTTTCGTTGGTACACACACAAAATTTTTACGTCTCTACTTTGCACCCATTTTGCTTGCGTAAAAATAATGTTTAGCCAATAAATAGCGCACTTTTTCAATTTCAACACTTTTATTTTCGATAATTACGCTTTTACAGATATTTTTATTTTTTAAAAATAATTTTCAATTAATTATTTTCGTAAAATTTGTACGTAATTTCTGGAAAATTTTCCGATGATGTGACGTACAGACCGCCCAGTGTGCCCAAAGCAAACGTTGGAATAAATAATTAAATTTCACCACGCCCAACGTGTTATCTTCAGAATCGAGTAAGTGGTGACTCATGTTGGTGTTTTTACCCGACCAGTATACGGTCACACTATAACTTTCTGATATTGTCATAAAGCGTTAGTTTTAAGCCCACTAGAAGCAAAAAATATATATTTGTTTTGCTTCTAAATAAGATAATTTGTTTACTCTGAAATTGGATTTAAGATGTTTTTGTACTATATCATTTAGGCTGACCAAGTTTTATGTGTATACACAATTCGGCGTTTTACAACACTTGTTAGTTTTGGTTGTTGCCACAGTCACCCCTAACAATGCATTTAACACATTCTCTTGCATACTTTGAATTACAAGTAATTTAAAGAAATATATAAAAATGATCATTTAAAGTGCATAGTTATAAATCAGGACGAAAAACGGCCGTTTCTCTTAGAGTTTTGGGTAAGCTTAATAGCATTGTATACCTAAAGGAAGCCCGCACAGCTGTTCACACAGCTGTTTTTGAATAGAATGAATTCAAAAAGAAAAAGAAAAACACAGCATAGCAACATGAGCTAAATATTATTGTCACAATCGAAAAAATTAAATAAAAATACATACATCTACCATGTGTATAAATTTTCGTTGAATTTGTAGGGACTAGCGCGCAATCGCAATGGACAACATAAATTTGTACAACGTACTTGGCGTGAGTAAAGACGCGACCTCGGAAGAAATCAAAAAGGTGCGCATTTACTTAATTTGTTTAGGAGTACACTTAAACTGTGTGTTCTCTTTTTTACTTTTATTTTAGAATTATCGCAAATTGGCCAAAGAATTTCATCCGGACAAGAATCCCAAATCGGGTGAGAAGTTTAAGGAAATATCATTTGCATATGAGGTACTTTCCGATCCGCAAAAACGTCGCATCTATGATCGGTACGGTTTAAAAGGTCTGCAGGATGGCGCTGATGGATCTACCGAAGCTTCGGAATTTTTTGCGCAATGGTTTCCATTTAACGGTGCGCGACGCGATGGCCGCATTATGTTGAGACTAGAGGTGACACTTGAAGAGATATATGTGGGCGGCAAGCAGAAATCGGTGCAATATGCGCGAAAGAAGCTATGCGATAAGTGTAAAGGGGACGGCGGACCACCGGAAGCGCGCGTAACCTGCGAGACCTGCGCCGGTGCCGGTCATGCTCCCGCCTTTACGTTCATGGGTGTCGGTGCGTTCGATGCGGTAAGTCGCAGTAACAAATTATAATAACAATAATATAATTTCAAATTAATGTGCTAATGTGTGCTAGGAATGCCCTACCTGCGAAGGTCGAGGATTCACCATCAAGGAATCGATGCGCTGCAAGCCCTGCACCGGCACTGGCTTTGTGGAGCAGCAAATGAAGCGCGACGTGATTGTTGAAAGCGGCGTGCCGCACATGCTTAAGCTTACCTTCCCTAAAGAGGGCAATCAATTGCGCAGCGGCGAATTCGGTGATCTCCATGTGGTCCTTATACAGGGCGAGCATGCGCTCTTCCAGCGTCGCCATGCAAATCTCTACATGCACGACTTGGAATTGAATCTGACAGAGGCTCTGTGCGGTTACATACACTGTTTCAAGCACCTGGATGGACGCAACGTTTGCATGCGCACCGAACCGGGCGAGGTGCTGCGACACAACCACATCAAGATGATGCGCGGATCTGGCATGCCGGTGTTCAATAAGCCTACAGATCATGGTGACCTCTATGTACAGTTTAGGGTTAACTTTCCGCCCAACAATTTCGCCACGCCAGCTCAGTTAGCCGCGTTGGAGCGTCTGTTGCCGCCGCGCGAACAAGTCGTTGTGCCACCCGGAGCTGAGGAGGTGAAAATGCAGGACTACAAGCCGCAAAATCGTCGCTTCGATACCGACGATGATGATGATTTTCATGGGCAGTCGCCACATTTTAGTGGCGTCCAGTGTCAGACGGCTTAGTTACGGGCATGGGCGTATCCGTGGCTGTTACAGACGCGTTATCTCGCCATCGATCTATGGGAACTGCTATCAACGCTTGGCGTGGATGAGTTGTGCTTTCTAGTGCCGCTAGTCGTTTTACTATGCATAGTATTATTTTTCATACAGGAATGTTTGCTGTGATCAGCGCGTGATCAAAATTTTTGGTTAAATTTTAGGCTAGTGAATATCAAACTAATTTATCATATAATTTATCAAAATAATTTATTTAGCTTAGCTAAACCAAAAATGTCAAGAATGTTATTAAAGCTCTACCAAATTCTCTTTTAATAATATTAACTCTTACTATTATAATCTTGCATATAATCTCAATAATGTATCAACAAAAATATTTATCAGTTGATGCAATGAAACGCAGAAAATATTCATAGAGTAAATATTGAACAATATAACTATACAAATATGGCATCAGTAATTGCTGAATTAATGGCTTTGTTAATATCCCCGATATTAGTGTTAGAAATTAAATATATTCTTATTTATTTTAAGATTGCATTGTGATGATTTTATCAAGAGTATTTCAATTAACACATTGAAAGATGTCTTTTCGACATTTCCGATTGAGACAAAATTAATTTATATAAAAAATTAATTTACTTAACTTAACAAAAAATAATATTGTAGTGTCTACAATATCAACTTATCCATTGTATCCTTATTATTGCATTATTTTATTTATATTTGTTTTACAAATTTTATCGTTTATTTTTTGTATTATATATATTTTAGTAAATCATCTAATTCTGCCTTTGAGCCAATGCAATATACATTATTGGTGTTAAAATGTTGCAATATAGTAAAATTCAATAATTCGAATTATTTTAAAAAGTATTGCGAGTTCGAACCAGCTATGATAATAAAATATAATATTTCAATACTTAATGATTTCTATAGAGAACTTTAGGTGTGTTCATAAAAATTTCATATTCAAATGTTTTAAGCTCTGTTTATTAAAGCATAAAAAAGGCATTAAATGAACAAATGCATATACTATATATACTAATTATATATATATATACACATACATTCAGTGTTAGCTGTAAATCAATCGATGGAACTTTGGACGATGTGACTCCGCCTTACGTGCACGTTTTTTGAGAGAGGAATCCCACACATTAGTCGAATCCTGGTGATGTTTATTGGATTTGCTGTAGGAATGTGCCTGATTGTTTCTTGCTTGGTTTTTGTTTTGGAGCCGATTGCTCCGCGTACGACGGCTTGCAGGACATGCGCAAATCAAGAGCAGCCAAGGAGGATTCCGTGTTCGGTTCGAGACCAACCTGCGCTTCAGCTGTTTCCTCCTCGAGCTGGGGCACAGCCAGCAGCTGTTGCTCCGCACCGCTGGGCTGCATCTCGCCGCAGCGCATCGTCTTGGCATCGGCCGCCTGCTCGGCACTGACCTTCATCAGGGTCAGGTACTGATTGTACTTGGCGTAGTTGCGTCTGCCCGTCTCATCGTTCATCAGCACCTGCGCCTGCACGTGCGACTTGTCGCGCATCGCCTTCAGCCGAATGTGCTTGGTGATGTCCCAGCGCCAGTTGGAGCGGTACGAGCAGAGCGAGCACTCGAATGGCTTCCGGTTCAGATGACCCACGATGTGCACATGGAAACGGGATGCCGTGGCTGCCCAAAATGTGCAGTGTGGACACTTGAAGACCTTCTTCAAGGCATCCACGTCCTCCGGCTGCAGCTGCTCGGTAACCTACAAATTAAAGATGATATCACTGGATTAAAAAAATAAAAAACGGATTTTTAATAATGCATTTACTTAAAATGCCAAATTATTCGGAAGGACAAATCGATATCAAAATGCCATCAAACATGAAAATTGGTTCAGTTTTGCCAAATTTTTGGAAGTTTGAGATATGGGAGCTATCGATCTGATAACTTTACATGTCAAAATTTACATCAATTATATCATTCAATCAAATATTATATCAATCAATTTTGACATGATTTTTGACCAATAATTTGATCCCCTCAATATCAGTTTTAATGTTGTTTTTTATGCTAATTATGACAATTACAATATAAGTTCGCAATTCTAAATTTTGAAATTTTTTTTTTCGAAAATGAGTAAGGATTTTTTTCCAATAATTCGAAAATATGTTGTTTTAAAATATGCACAAAGCTTAGATGCAGATTCAATCTAGAAGACAAATCATGATCAAAATGCCCTCAAATATGAAAATCGGTTAAGTTTAGCCAAAGTTATGGAAGTTTGTAATATGGGAGCTATGGATCTGAGAACTTCACAGGTCAAAATTGATGTCCAGTTTGGCATGATTTTTGACCAAAAATTTGACCCCCTCATATCAGTTTTAATATTGTTTATTTAAGCTAATTGTGACAATTACAATCGATTAAAAATATAAAATCGCAATTCTAAATTTTGAAAAAAAAATTTTTCGAAAATGAGTAGGGACCACATGATTTTTTTCCAAAAAATTCGAAAAAATTGTATTTTCAAATATGCACAAAGCTTAGGTGCATGTTCAATCTAGAGGACAAATCATGATCAAAATGCTCTTAATTATGAAAATAGGTTCACTTTTGACAAACTTATGGAAGTTTGAAATATGGGGTGATGATTTTTTTTTTTTTTTTGCCGAAATTCCGAAAAATGATTATTTTTAATAATGCATTATTTCAAATGCAAAATCAATTTAAATTTAAATCATGAAAAATGCCACCAAACATGAAAATGGATTCAGGTTTGACAAAGTTATAATAAAGAGCTATGGATCAAAAAGCTTAAATGCCAAAATTTTTGTCAATGTTATTTCTACCTATATAACTGAAGAATTTTCGTGGGAGCTGCACTTCATCTGACCCGGCTATATACACGAGTTTCAAGTCTGACGGACGGATGAACAGTTGCAAACCCAAAATGAGCGAGTACAAACCAATATACCCTTTTCATAGTACAGCACAGAGTAGGGGAACGTACCTCGCCATAGCCGGGAGCCGTTTCAACGCCATAGTAGCTGAGATCGCTGCCAGTGGCGCGGTAATCCTCATCGGCAGCCAGTTCCATGTCGCAGGCCAGCTGCGTGGTGTTCCGCAGCGCCGGCTCGCACTGCTGCAGGTGGTTGACCAGCTCCATGGCATTGGGCACACGCTGCTGGCAGTGCGAGCAGCTGATTGGCGGCAGCTCGGAGAGCGGCGATCCCGAATCGTTGGCTTCAATGGGACTGGAACTGGTTGTTGGCTCCACTTCCTGCGGTTCGGCTGGCTCAACGGGCTCCAAAGCTGATGGTGCTGCTGCTGCTGCTGTTGCTGGTGCTGCGGCTGCTGGCTGCTGCTGTTCCTCTGCTGCAGTGCGTCGGACCACGTGATGGTTGAGCTCGTGGATGGTCAGCGATTGTTTGATGTTGGTGCTGAAATCGCAAACGGTGCACTTGAAGTAACCGTTGGCGCCGTGATTCTTGGTGTGCCTGTCCAGATTCCACTTGTACGGCGAGTGAAAATCACACGATCCGCATTTGATCAGCGGCATCGAATGATATTTGACGTGCTTCTTAAATCGAGCACGGATCGGCGTGCTGTAGGAGCACTTGTGGCACTGGTACTGGCTGACGTTGCTGCTGGCCGAGGATAGATCGAGCGCCTCCGGCGTAGTGCATTCGTCGACCTGCACCAGCTCGTCCGAATCGGAGCTGCTGTTCTCCGGCTCGCGTTCCGGCTCCTCCGGTTGGGCGACCGCTATCGGCGGCAGCATACAGAGCTGGAACTCAAAGGCCATCGAGAAGATGTTGGCACTGCGGGAGACCACCTGCTGCAGCTGCTGCTGTCGGTTGTACGCCTCCACGTTGCTGAGCAGCTGCTGCTCCTGCAGCTGCAGCTCGCTCTTCAGCTGCTTCAGCGTCGGTGCACCGTGCACTGTGCTCGATGGCCCGACAACGGCCGACGGCGCCTCGATGCTCTCCTCCAAGCGGCGCTTGCGCGCCTCCCGATTGCAGTGGCGCCGTCCGGCGATGCCGTTGCTATCATCGTCCGAGCAGCCGTGCACCATCTTCATGTGCCGCACCAGCTTCTGGAAGTGGCGCGAGGCGTACAGGCACAGCTTGCACTCGTTGATCACGATCTTCTCGCCGTGCACATCGCGCAGATGCGACAGATGGCTGCGCGGATTCTGTGTGAAGAATGAGCACGCGGTGCAGCTGTAATTGCGCCGAATCTTGCACTGCGGCAGCTCATCCTCGGTCTTGGGCTCCAGCTGCAGCTGCAGCGGCGACAGCGGACCCTTGCCACCGACCTTCTGTTCGCCGGGCAGCAGCGCAACTTGGGGCACGCCCAGCGGCAGCATCAACGGCAGCGGCTGCACCGTTCGATTGTTTAATATTTGCAGCTGGCGCTCGAGCAGCTCGGCGCCGACAAGTGGATGTGTGGCCACCGCACTGGCGCGTCCAGCATTCGACGTGCCACCGCCAGACTCCATCGCGGTCTGATAGACGGTGGCACCACTCACCAAACTGCGCACCACCAAACGGCCACCGGAACGCTCCACCATGGACGGCAATTCCATATTGTCAAAACTCCTTTTGTATCCTTGGGTTTTTGGGTTTCCTTTTTTTTTTTTGGGTCACGAATTTTCCACAATTTTTTCTTATATATATTCGGTTTCTTTTAGTCTCACTTTTTCACATTGGCTAAACTTGAGCGATGTTAACACTTCGATAGCTCACGTTGAACTGAAACCACTTTCGGACCGTCCCCGACCGATGGTCGATTTTTTTCTTAATACTCAAAGGCTACTGGGTCTCGATTTTCAAAGCGGTTCCTCAAAGTCCCATGCGTGCTATGGGAAAGTCTGTCAAATTCGTTGATTTAACCAACACCAAAAAAAAAATAAAAAAAAAAAATACAAAAAAAAAACAATAAAGAATTGCTACGAAACAAAGCTATGAAAGTTTAGAGAGCAATGGTTAGTTAATATGGTTATAAAGCAGAAAGTGCTACAACAGAGGTGGGCTAAATGAGTGGGCGAGAGCAGGAAAAAAAACAGAGTCAGGAAATTAGCTCAAAAATGACAGTAAAAGATAGGCCACAAAGCCCAAAGAAAATAGTTGTAGCAACAGAAGAGTGAAAAACAGACATTAAAAGGAATTTTAAAGAACAAGAATTCTTAAATCAAGCCTATTTCTTATAAAGCATAGATTATTTGGTTTTATGACAAAGGATTTCTAATGAGAAATTTTGAGGGATTCACAATTACAGTATTTTGTAGATTAAGTATTGAACCCATAAATTGGGTTATCGTCATAAGGAAAGGATTCCAAATACAATATTTAATAGAACAAGTATTCTAAAATTATACCTATAAAGGAAAATATATTTAAAACTTCGTTTTATTACAAAGGTTAACAAATACAATAATTTAAAAAACAAGTATTAAACAAATAAGCCAATAAATTGGGGTTTAATTTAAACAAAACTAGCCTTATTTACTGGTTTTATTACAAAGGAATACAAACACAGTATTTTAGAGAACAAGTTTTGAACCTATAAAGAAAAATAGACCTATAAAAAGATCTTATTACAAGGGTTTACATATGAAGTATTTTAAAGATGTATTCTAAAATGAAATCTATAAAGCTAGCTAGCCCTATAAAATGTTTTTTTTTCCCCCCAAAGGATGTCAAAGCGAGTATTATCAATTAATTCAACCAGAGCTATTTAAATATATCTGGTGTTGTACTTGACCGGCTGCGTTAGCCGTCCAGCTCGGTGAACTGCAGCGGTAACAGATGCATCCACAGGTCCGGCTCAACATTTAGTTCATGTGCGCTGAAGTTGAACAATGGCGGCAAGTTGGCTCCGTTGGGCATACGGATTTTCAGTGCGTCCATGGTGCGCAGCTCATCGTAGCTGGCGTGGGCACAGGCGCGCAGGGGGGCGATGCGTGCGGCGGGCTGGTAGACAAGGCAGCTGTCCAGCAGCTCGGCCAAGTCCTGCGGCACCCAGCCGCCAATTAGCGTTAACCAGCTGGCGCGTGGCGTAGCTGCAGCGGCTGCAGACAGGCCGCTGGCGGCCAGGACACGTGGCGCCTGCTCCAGGCCGGCGGCACCCAGCAAACTAATTACGTGCAACAGCTGCGCCTGTTCGTGTTTGCCGCTCGCAAAGAGCGGTGTCCCCTTCAGCAGTTCGGCCAGCACACAGCCGGCGCTCCAGACATCCACGGTGGTGCCGTAAATCTCGCACTTGGCAAACAGTTCCGGCGCCCGATAAAGACGCGAACAGACGTACGTGGCGCTGGACTCGTTGGCACCCAGAAACTTGGCGCTGCCAAAGTCGCCCAGCTTGAGATTCATTGTGTGCGCGTCCAGCAGTGTGTTCTCCGGCTTGATGTCCCGGTGGCAAATGCAGTGCGAGTGAAGATAAGCGAGACCACGAAACAACTGATAGGAGATGACGCGCACATAGATCGTCGGCAGTGGACGGCGACGGTGCTGCAGCAGATAGTAGGACAGCGACATTGGCATATACTCCATGGCCAGGAGCATGCAGTTCTGCTGTGGACAGCCCAGTTGAGCGTAACAGTACATAACCAGACGGACAATATTGCAGTGTCCTTCGATGTAATTCATGATCTCCGGTTCGCGTTCCAAAATATACGGATCATATTCCACCTGCTTGAGTGCCACAATCCGGTCCGATTGATCCAGCCGCGCCTTGTACACCCGGCCAAAGGTGCCATGGCCAATTAGCTCGTTGATCGTGATCTCCGTGCGCACCGGCTCCCGACCAAAGCGTTTATAGGCCTTCACCATTAAAACGGTGCCATAGGGTATTATTGAATTGGAGGCCGATATTAAATTGGATTCCAATTTCTCCGCATTATACGGAACTATAGCTGGTAACTGCTTCTGAGCTAAACGCAATTTAATGGGTTGAGGATGTGAAAATGCACTAAAGTGTTAATAATTTTCAGCAGAAAATAACTAAAGGAAGCTCTAATTGTTTTTTATTTTTTGACTCACCCATTTGTTCCAGTTTACTTCTATTTGTTTTATAAATATAGTCAATATTATGATGGCAGCTAAAAAAAAGCCAAGCTGCGCAGGCGTTAATTATTATATTAACGCCTTCATTACGCATCATGTATAACCTGAAAAATGTAAATATGTAAGTAAATATTTCAAGTGCAAAGCACGCGGGCAGGCGCTGTCCTTTTCTCGCTCCTTGTTGATGGAGATTGTTTATTGCTTGTGGTCTCTTTCGCACGCGATTGCCGACAGCTCAAATTTTGTATACGCCTTGTACTGTTAATTGTTTATATTATACATTAAGTATAAGTGCTTGATGGCTATTTAAAGTAAAATTATGTTAAATTACCTTTTGTAATAAAATACAATACGCTGCGCATGCTTAACGTAAAGAGCCGAAATCTCCAGGCAGCGTTGCCACCTGTCCAACACGATGTTTAATTCACCACACTGCATCACGTCGCCAAGTGGTGAATACATTTTTGAAACAAACGTGTTGAGCTTGCAACAATATGTGGTCTTTGAGCAAAAATAACGAAATATAATAGAAAATATAAAAATAATAACAGTAATATTATTACACCAAATAATAATAATACAATTTGTTATTATTGAATTCATAAGTTGTTTGTACTTAAAATGTATTTGTGCATATTTGAGAAAGTGCATCAATGTGAAACTAAAAAAGTTAAATGCATTGTTTTTCCTTCACAACAAACATACTCAAACAATAGTTAAGCAGCTGAAAAACATTTAGTTTGTGTTAAGCTTGAGGCTTTCAGTATAATAAGTCCGTCAAACAAATGTTTGCATGGATATGTAGTTATTTTCATTTCCGGTTGCTTTGCAAAAACTTTCACCACCAAAGTTTATGGGTCCATGCAGCAGAGGCGCACACTACGACGGAAATGTCGCCTGCCATCCTTCTCTGTGGTTCAGAGTTGAAATTCATGTAATTCCATTAACGCAGACAACTTCCGTTGGACGAGAAAATGACAGGCTCGCCTAATGGGCGGCGCGTGTGCGATGGCATGGATGACGATGTGGATGTGGATGTGGCTGGGCATTGTGGCATTTATATACACACACACACACACACGCCCATATATAGTGTGTGGTTTACTGCTCGGCTTTGCGTCAGTTTCGTCAGTGCCGAAAATATCCGTGTTATCTGGTCCCCTTCATTTAGCATCCGTTTCGTATCCGGCATTAAAATTAAATTCCTAGATTCAAATGTCTGCTTTTATGACGATATAAATCGCAGTCGGTGCAACAGGTTCCACACACGAAATGGCTTAAAGTTCGATGAGAAAGCAGAGAAAGGCCCCTTGAACGGAAATGACTGCCAGACCAAAGTGGCAAGTAGCATAGCTATGGATAGATATTCAGGATTTCCGTACAGACTGAATATTTTTACGTCTGCGTTTACGGCTCACTCGATTTACTCTTCCGGTCTAGCTTTTTTTCGTGTCCTTTGTGCCTGTTGCACTGCAACTCGAAAGGAACCAACTAAAAACTAAGTACAGAGTAAAGATTTATGCAGCTAAATAAAAGAATATATCCTGAGCGGAGTCATAAGTACGGTTAAGTTTCAATTGCCAAATTCCGCTTTTATGCAACAAAACCCGGTTTGCCTTTAATGCAAAGACTATTTTTAGTTAGCTGGGAATGGAATCGATAGGGAAATAACACAAGAAGATGTTAAATTGAGTTAAATTTAATTCAAGTTAGTTAAAATTGAAGTAAGACATTCAAGTTTACGATAATTTAAATGCGATTTTTCAACTTAAAATAATTTTACTATGAGCTTTATTGTAGATTTTGACACAGACCAAAATTTATTTTGACTCTTTTTATGAAAATGTTGAGCTTAAATTCTCTTCTCTTATATTATATTAAAAAATATATATATATATAACTATATAAGTGTAATCTTTTCTTCAAATCGCCTTTAAGTTTGTGAACACAAATACAATTTTATTTATTTATTTTTTTTATTATATTAAGTCTGCCTCTGATATTATGCAATAACATTTTTCTTTGCACTGATTATAAAGAAAAAATTTTAAATTAAAATATGGTTCGGATTCAGGCTTGGTAAATTTGAAATTTCAATGTTGGGTTCTAATATTAAAAGAAAAAATTGTATTTTATGTTCATATTACATATATGTAACTATGTATATATTATATTCCTTTTGATCAATTTTTTTTGGAAATATTTTAAGCTAACTGAATAGATAAGTGCCCCTATTCAGAGTCGAGCAGTCTCACACTATATTCGCATTCTTAGGCGCTTCAAAATGGAAATCGTGCCAAGTTCTCGGTGCTAAGCACTTGACGTCTCAAAGTCAATGGCAAATGGCGTAATTCGTGGGAAAATCTTTCAAATGCATTCAGTTGCAACAAAAAATACAACAACAAAAACAAAAAGCAGTTTGACTTACCCACTGTTGTACATACTGGGTATAATTAACAATATTGAATGCAGCAGCGCTGATAAACAACTTTCCGGGCCTCGTCCCTCGTTTCCCGGCGGAGCCGCCCTCACCAAAGATTTGTGCAAATTGAAAAATGTTTTAAGACGATGCCGCCATCGTCACACCTTTGTGATGCTGATGCTGATGCTGTTTTACTGGTGTGATGCACACTGCGGTTGCGGCTGTGATCTTGACCTTGAACTTGGTATTAGATGCGAGCTCTCTCAAAACCGGTTGCGTACCTGAGCCAGAGGCTTTCGTACTGTAAATTAATGGGCAAAAACGCAAGACAACGGTGACAAGCACCAGGCAAATCGCAATACCAACTTGCTTGAATTAGGAGCAGCGCAATGTACAATAATAATAATAGTAATAACAATGGCATGCCAGTTTTTAAATTTCCATTTCAAATGAACAAAGGGTGCATAATTCAAATTAAATCACATTTCTATGCAAACCTGATGCCGATAAAAACAGCGGGAGAAAACCCAAAATATTAACATCAACAACAGCACAACACAACAACAAACAACGACCACGCTTCACTTGTTCTATGCTTCAAATTTCTAATTGCTGGCGGAAAACGCTGCCATTTAAAAACAGTAGCGAACGCTACCCAAACCCTTCGCCCGAGTTAAAACCGCACCGCAAATAAAACCCACCCACACACACACAACCCTAAAACCGGGTAACCAACATGTTGCGCCGCAGCCGTAGCCGCAGCTAATCCGGCGGGCCGCTAAGTACGCTATAAGAGCAGGCGGCGCGGGCCCTTATTTTGTTTTTATTGGGTGGGTGGACATTGGGCTGCCGCCCGGTCGAGCCGTTTAATTTAAAAGGCTGCGTACAAAAACAGAGAGAAAGAAAAAAAAACACACAAAAAAAAAAACACAAAACAAACAAACAAGCAGCGACCATAATATGGCAGAATAATATGTTAAGCTTTAATGTGTTTGCTTTACAATATTTAAGCAAACAAGTACATGTTTGTATTAAAGCTAAAGATGGACTTAAACATAACCAATGAATTGTTATGCTTTCTTTTTTAATTAAGCTCAATAACATATACAAATTAATTTAAAATAGTAGCTCTATGTTTCAGTTTGTGATATTCAAATTTAAAGTTTAACTTGTTTTGGCTATGATAGCTACTTTATTTATTTCTTTTGTTAATCAAAGTGGGAGATTTGCTTGAGATATCTTGATATAATATTTGTAAAAAATTGAATTTTTACCAATTATGCCAAAGGCAGCTTTATATAATATGCTAGGGTATCCTTTTCCACATACATGAGATATCCTACAGCATATAAAAGACTTTAATTTTTTTAATTTTAACTTTTTGTTTATTTAAAAAACATTAATTTTTTAAATTCAATATTTAAAAATATTATTTTTCTAAATAATCGAAATTCAAATATTTTGTAAGTTTTTAAATCAGGCTAATTTCTTTATCAATTTCAATCGAACACAGTTACACCGATTTCTTGGCGTATTTATCTGCGAGTGCATCAACGTGTGCCACGCCCCCTTTGTGGTTGGTGGCAATCGCACGTACAACAAATTTGACCGCCAAAAAACGTGGCGTGCAAATTGAAGCCTACCAAAGTTGCGTTCGCGCCGCGGGCGGCTCTTAAGTAAACGACTCCAAATGCCTGCCATCAGAGTGTGAAATAAATGGGCATGCTGCAGAGTACCAGAGTACTCGACCAGAATATACCCTGTAAACAGCCAGTCGCTATCACAGTTGATTTAAGTCTAACTTGGATATTATAATATAGTATACCTTATATGCATTTTCAGCTAAGAAAAATTAATAAATAAGTTCAGAAATATATATACAAATTTCAAATCGAACATCAAAACTAAAATTAAACATCAAAACTAAATATTTAGGATGCTGCTTGAAGTAATTTTTTTTTGGTAAGTTATTTTCATCCTATGCTTATGATTTTGAAGATTAGCGACAGAGGGACAAATAAATAACTAGGTATATTAAATAGTAATAATTTTTTATATTAATTAATTTATTCACCGAACAAAAATAATAATATAATATTATCTTCGTGTAACATTTTTAACAATATTTTTTTATTAATTATTCGGTTTGTGTGAATGTAAGAAAATCACTTGAAGATGCGTTCTTCGGCCAGTTGCATGATACCCTATTTATGTGGTTTAGCAATTACAGGTAGTTACAATCACAACCGGTTAACTGGTTAAACGAACAGCTGCAACTTGGCTGCAACAAAACTAGTCGCTGTCTTGGCCAGACTTGGCTACAATTTGTTATGTTGCATGTGGCGAGCAACAACAGTTGTCAAGTTTTCAAGAACCAGGTCAAGGCTGCCGCAGACGGCCATGCGTAGATCATCAGTGAATTTCAATTTGCAACCGCTCAAATACGTGGCAAACATGTTCGTTGCGAGGAGTTTCCACAACAAACTCATGAGTCATCTTTTTTTTAAAACAAATTTTCTCTCGTAAAACAATTGAAATGCTAAAAGATTTAAATTATTTAAGTCAGGTTAAGAAATGATGAGGTAAACTTGATTTGTCATAATTTCATATATGCCCTGCCCCGTAATTAGTCCTATCTGTAAGTGGCATCTGAATTTTCAAAATTTTTGGTAATATTCATGGAAGGTTGGGCTGTCAGTATGACACCGATGTGCGCTATATGCCTGGCTAAGCAGGGTTGAATAAACGGTCAAGCTAATAACCAGAGGATCTCGGGCATAAAAAAATGAAAATAAAAAAGCTCTTTAGTCTCAGTTTCAGGCAGTTCTAGAGAACACGACAGCCAGCTCATTATAAAGTGTAGTAGCTGCGTACTTCCTACTCCAATTTAATGGCATTTAAACATGCATTTTAAATTAAGTGCCACTGACACTGACACTTTATTGTCAGAGCCAGGCCAATAAGCGCACTGCTGAGTGCATTAGTCAAGTGATTAATCATACGCAGCGTTGAGCAAAACTGATTAAATTTAGAAAATTAAAGTACTTAATTATTTACATTGCGCTCTATGTTGTAGCTTGTGTTTAGCTGTCGTTTACTGGCCCAAGACTCTGAAGGCTCAGTTCTAGGTCAATTAAAATTCATTGACATTTAACAATAATGTACTATTTAATGAAAGATAATTATTTAAGAATAAAATGCCAATTTACTTCACTTTGCAAAACAGCAAAAAATCGTTTATCACAAAAACTATATTTTACAGGATATGTTTTATTTTTGAGGAAATGAGATTATATTGAATTCCTCCATATTATAAACCACTCATATATATACTCATATATAAACCACTAAAAAGTTACCGCACTTTATTTGTAACAGATTTGGTTTAACCACAATTTTATTAAGTGCAGTCCAAAAAAATCAGGAATAACAAAATGTAAAGCATTTTTGAGGGAGATACGCAAATCATAATGGAGAATGTTATGGCTGTTTTTGCTGTTTTTGTTTAACGCAATTATGCTTGCGTAATTCAATTAATTAATTTAACGAGTTTGTCTTAAAGTCTCTGCGTAGCAATTTCTAATTCAAAATTTTTTGTTTTTCACGCGAAAATTGACTTCGGCGAAAGTGTTTTAATAATAATTTAAAATTTTTTTAAAATAAATAGCTTTTACATTTTCAAATGAATTAAGAATTAAGAGGGCTGAATTTGTGAATTTTTGAAGTTGGTTAATTTTGAATGTACAAATGGAAAGATGTGAATACTAATCATAGAAAAAACATCAGCAATATGTCTATAAATGAATATACATATGTATAATAATTTTTTTTTTTTAATGAACACCCTTTAATGTTGCTTTCTGTAAGTGAACTAATTTGTTTGCCTGTTTGGCCAAAAGGAATCAGCTCCAACGTGCACGGCGAACAAGAAACGCTCTGGTATTTAACAGACTCGATAGAGAGCTACACTTGGGGGCACTTATAACACCTTGGCCAGGTGCTTGCAGATGCTTAGCAGCCATTTTGTGCTGTGCCGTTCTTTCAAGTAATGCTCGCTTTTAGCGCATTGAACTTTTGCCTAATAAGCGCTATTGACATTTCGAGCAGACAGATTTAGCCAACCCGGCAGAGTTGCCAGCCCATCGCACAGGGCTTTGTGTGGTTGGGTGGGTTGCAACGCACCAAAGGCTTAGGCAGCCATTGGTGCGTGGCATAGATATCTATGTATGTGTATGTATGTGAGTCCTGTGAGCAAATTTCTCTGCCACGTTTTGCAAGTGTGCATTACCTGGCTGTCAGTTTCCATTTACAGTCGAGCATAAAACTGTCCGATTTAGCCAAAAAATCAATAACTTTAAAAACTCTTTAAAGTTCGCGAGATTTTGTGCTGCTGGTGGCATTAAAATTTCATAAGCTGTTTACGACTGCTAAAACTGCTATAAAGTTTGTTTTATGTGGCCAAGATAAAAGTTAAACACTTGACGGCAGCCTGCACGGTGCAAGGTAGATTCGTGCCTGGATTGCCCCACTGCATTAGAGACGGCACATTGTGCTTACTAATGAGCCTGTAGACATCCTCATCCATATCCGGGGCGTCATGGAAAGCAGGATAGTCTTTAGCCAAGTTCATACCTAGCTATTAGGCAATATATGTATTTGCTTTTGTTTAACAATTCTCTAAAACGAATTGTAACAATTGATTGGGAGATAAACTTACCTTTACGTTGAAATTTTAAAATTGTTTAACTACTTGCTTATTACGTGTGTCTTTTATTGGTTAGAGAAGTTTAAGTTCGTTGTTATTTTATTCTCTCAAATGTGTCCTTCTTTTGTGCTGGGTACATTTCCGCTTTTACGCACACGTCTGAGTTCATAGGGGTTTTTTTCTTCTTGAGGTTGTGGGGTTTTCTTTTTATCAATGCTTGACATCTGCTTCCCCTATTAGCATAAAAATTATATGCCATATTCCACAAGGGCATTTCGTTTGAAAAAAGTAATATAAACATTTCAAATTTATATGAGTGAGATGTGTAATTTTAGGTGCATTGAGATATATAGACATATTTATTATTATTGGTTCTGTGTTAGCTTATCAGCTGATCTCTTTGCGCTTTATGCAACATGTAAGTGAATTTAAAAATCTTTTCTCTTATTTCACGTACAAATTTCGTTGTCACTATTCGATGTTACAAAATTTTGCAATTAAACGAGACTTTGGTTGTCAAAGACGGCGTCATGTCAAACGAAATCCATTAAAATCGTCTTAAGGTACACACATATACATGTGTGTTAGTACGTGTATGTGTCTGTGTCCCTTGCCGACCATGTCCCAAACATAGTTAAAGATTTCACATTAAGATAATTCCAAGGAAATAACCAAAAAAAGCCACATCGGCTGCGTGGCCCAATAGCCCAAAAGCCGGCGCCGAATACATCAATTGACAGTTTCGTTTCGTGTTACTCGAAAATGTTTAAAAAGAAGGAAAAAAACAGAAATAAAGATTTGGTGAGTAAAACAACGGCAATTTGTTGGCGTTTCATTTGCGCGTTAGGCCGCATTGAAGGTCTGCAAAATAAATAAAAATAATATATATATATATCTTTTTTTTTTTTTTTTTGGTTTTTGTAGCCAGGTAGAAATTAACGTGGTGACCATCGGGTTTGACCATTCTTCGGAGCACACCCTGCTCAGCAACAACATATTTTGAAATAATTTTAAGGCTGGGCTCCGCACGTTCCGGTTGGGTTTATGGGATCGTCGCGTCCGTCCAAGAGAAAACGCATCGGCACAGTTTAAGGGCTCATTAACTAAATGCAGCAGCCAAATTTGTATGTGATATATGTATAAGCTTATTGCCAATATCGGTCATGAAGATCAACAAAATCTTCAAGTGCTAAACGTTTTTGAGGTCACTAATTGTCTTTGGGTAATAACTGCGGATGCGGATCCATTTTTCTTTCTTTTCGGGGTGTGGCTGCTGTCTGCAATATGTTGGCATTCTCATCCACATTGTTGTCGACAGATTGTTTTACCGTAAGCCACTTTTACTTTTCGCTGCCGCTGATTTAAGACCGTTTTATAGGCTCCCAGTGGAAGCTGATTGCAGCTTGATTGACAGCTGCGACGGCTACTTGAAGCGCAGTCGGTAAATCACAATGGACCAGTTCTCAATCCCCCCTCTACCCGCTTATGCTTTATGATCACTGCCGCCTTGGCACAGCCCATAAATATATTTTGGAGAACGCGTGCTCGCCCTGCGGCGGCTTTGGAGCTGCAGAGTATCCGAAACCGAAATTTATATTATTTATATTTATATTTATATTTTTATGTTGATTAGGTCAAAGACGCCTGTCTTTGATCTCTAATCAATATTCTAAATAACTAAATATTTATAAACTGAAAAGTATATATTATTAAATTAAATAAAGCTTAGACTAGTTCTTCGTTTGTTTTTGTTATCAATCATATTTTTTAGATTTCTTATAAAGATTTACAGGATTTCTATCTATTATAAAATTACTCAAGTTTTATTATGACCTATGGACAAATATTTTTAGAGCGTACTTACGTTGTTTTTAAATATGTGTATTTACTTCTAAATTCCTTTTTAAAATCGCAGGGTGTCTCTTAGTTAAGCTTTTTATAAGTCTGTCGATTTATAGCTGCCTGCAATGCTCAGGATAAACTGTCTATCAAAAATATACGAGTTTTTTTTTGTTATTGTTGCATTTATTGATATATTGGCCGCTTAGCCGCCTTTCAGTCTGCTTGGCTGCGTGACCGGCAATATTTCTTGCAGATATGCATCGTGCAATGGCCATATATCGGTTACAATGTGGCATTAATATATATTGAATGTGCCAGCAAATGCATGATAAAAGAATAAAAATAAAATTTTGTGAAACTGTATATAAAAAAGTTGGGAAATATATAAAAAATTGCTGCAGTTTTACGAAAAAAATTAAATGAAAGAAGATTTAAAATACTATTGAATAAAAGAAAAATACTAATTTGCAATATTCTTAAGAATTTTTTTTTATTTCTTTCAATTGAAATTACTTCAATAAATATTAAACCCTCCGTCATCTCCATTCATAAAAAAGCTCTGTTTCTGCCATAGACAACAAAATAAATTTTTTTTTGTTTCTTTCAGGCTATGCGCCATAAATTGAAAAGGGAATCTACACAGATATTCACACATTCATTTGGCATCAGTTTGCCAACATATCAAGGGACATATCGCGATTCAACTGTCCAGATAGTTCAGCGAAATGTCAACAATGTCGCTATTAAGCGCCAGGGTTAGGTCAATATCAAATCCGCGGGGGTTTTGCTGACACGTTTGTTGTGCCACAATGGGAACTTCCGCTCTGAAAAAAAAATAAGCTATGCGTCACAACAAAATAGAAGATATAAATTGTAAAGTAAAGGAAGAAAAAACATATATATACACTTTATTTTTAGCGAAACTCAAAACGTTTTATGTTATGACATATGCAAAATGTTGTCCATTTGAATTGAGTGCTACAAACTAAATGAACAAGTGTGGAAAATCACCTGTCTGCAACGGATTTTATACACAATGATAGAAATTATATTTTTTTATTCAAAATTTATTGACTTTACGACCGACAAACGGTCAAATATATAGCCAGCTAAACAACCTGAAACTAAAATCAATCTGCTATATATATATATATATATATTAGTGATTTTGCTTTAAATAGCTGAGATTTTACGAGTTCTATCCACATTAAGCGTTGGGTACCCTCATAATAGAATAGATCAAACATCATAAAAAGAAAAAAAAAATAGAAAAACAAACTCTTGGTGCCCACATGCCATATCTGTATACAGCGTTGGCAATAAACGGCAGACAAATTAACATTTCAGTCACACAATGACCTTCACCTAGAAGCCATCAAAACGAACCGGTGGCCCAGCCCCAAACGTAACTCTGTATGGGTATCTAAAAGCGACCAAGCGACGGACAACCAAGCATACACCGAAACACTACGGCCAAAAGTAGATGGGTAGCCAAATAGCCAAACAGACAGAGCTGATAGCCAAACAGAAACCCAAACAGCCAGCCCAACAGCATTTGCTCAGTCGTTCGCGTAATTTTACTTTTTTTTTTTGTGAGCTACTTGATTAGCACGCTCTTAGCCATGTTTAAACGTGGGCTGTTTAACCAAACGACGGGCACAACAAAAACGGCACATCAGCTAAACAACAACAACAACAACAACAACAACAACAACGTCATCAATAGCAGCAAATAGCCCAAAAGAACTCAACCACGCTAAAGACACTTTGACGTAAAATAAAAAAAATACAAAGCAGAAAAAAACTGGCTTGTACGTGCCACTGATTAGTAAAACAAACAAATTAAATTGGTTATGTTGCGAGTACGAACACGAGTACAGGTTGGCTTTGGCTAAAGAGCTGGCCCAAAGAGTTGGGCTCTAAGAGCAGCATATATAAATTTGAAAGAGAGCGACACTAAACCATTGTTTCAGAGAAACATTTAAAATGCAAACTGGCTCCTAAGAACAATTAAAATATTCCAAGTAATATACTCACTTAAATGTCTGCAGCAATAATTAAATACAAATAAAATGTTATTTATTAATGTTTGATTTCATTGGAAAATAACTTTGCTAGAATTGGGAATTACTTGTTTTTGGGGAATTACTCAGATTACAGAAATTGAAGTATTCTGAGCATAAGTCGATTGCTGTGAAAATATGTGCTACGTGACCTTTGTTTTTGTTTTTTAAATTTTTTATTCTATCTTGTGCTTATTGGGTTAAACAGAAATGGAAATAATGGAATTGTGTACTCTTATGTAACATACACGACAGGAGACAAACTATCTCTGATCAGCAAATTATATATTGTTTTTCATTATAAGCACGCTATTGTATCTTAGATAAGAGATCTGACCATGAACTTTATAAATAAAATGTTTTGTTTTCAATTGTCGATAATCCGCTTAAAATCGATAATTATCGATACGTTACCCCGACTTTTATTTGTTGGTATTTTTCGCAGATTATCCAACTTTTTGCATAAAATTTAATTCTTGTATATCTTATATAAATATTAGATTATTAAAAGAAACGATATAAAATTAAGCTTACATAGCAATTTCCATTCCAGTACTTTAATATTGATCAGATATTAGGCTCAAAATAATTGAAATAAATAAACTTGAGTTTGGGCACAAAAATCAATTTGTATGAAAAAATTTCTATCTTATAACTATTTACTGTAACAATTTGTTATTATTTATACGATGAGTTTGGGCTTGAGCACCGTCTTTGCGCATTCTTTGGCTTATTGCAACGTTTCGTTCTGGGAGAAGTTGTTGGCCAATCAATATGCAGGCCGCAGCACTGGCTGCTTTTTTTTTGTTTTTGCGAGGCGTCATTATAAGCCACAGCAGCTTTGGCCTGGGCTGTGATTGCGGCTGTGACTGTGGCTTGGGCATCGGATACGGTAACATGGGCTTCGCCCATTAGTGGACACCAGTTGGGTAACTGCTGCTGCTGCTGCTGTTGCTGTTGCTGCTGTTGCTGTTGCATTGTTCTCTGCGTCGTTCTTAACGAGCTCGGCATGCAAAACAAGGCGCAAGACGCCATTTGGCCAACAGAATCGCAGAATCGTTTTATGAACGCTGCGCTTTGTGCATGATAATTAAGTCAGATTCTGACTCTGGCACTGAGACGACGACTTCGACTTCGACTGAGACTGAGACTAAAACTGGGACTGGCTGGGTGACTGTTGACTGTTGTCGACTTGCTGACTGATTGTGCGCACGCGCTCATAATCAGAGATTCCTCAGTGGGATTCCGAAGCGGTTGCCACTTGGTATTGCCATTGGGGTGAGCTGGCATTTTATGATGGATGGCGCATATTGGGTGATTCGCCTTGACGTTGATGCGCCATCAAAGAAAATTATTGCGTGCGCGCAATTAAAACTAAAATAAAGTTGTAAAACAAAAAAAAAAAAAACAAAACAAAAAAACAAATAACACAATATTGTGCATTACATTTGCATATTTTTTAATGCAGACGGAATGTAGCTTTTGATTTTTTCAAGAAAATTCTTAAACATTTACATTGCTTTCAGTTACATTTTTTTCTATAGTTGGCCATGAAATAAATACTTTGTAACATCGGATTGTTGGAAGAACTAAGTTGTCGAAAGTTGAGCTAACGGCTTATATAAAAACCTTTGCCTTTGTAAACCAATAAGGAACTGGGATTTAAACAAATAATTGAATTTATAAAAAAAAAATAAAATATATATGTATATATTGAAATTTTCCAGCAATTCCGATTAATGCAATTTTATCAAAACCTAATAATGAATTACCAAAAAAGTTAAAATAAATATTGCATCCACAATCATTTATTTATTTTAAGATTTATTTTATTTTTAATTTTTTATATTTTCTTTTTTTAATTCTCTATGTTTTCTTGAACTAATTCATTAAAAAAATTTAAATTAAAATTCCAGAAAACCTTCTATTTAATCTATTCATATTTATATTCAATAAAACAAATGCTTCTTAACTTTTAACTTTAAGTTAGCCTTACATGTATATATTTATAAATATATCTTTAAAGCTGAAAAATCGAAAGTTGCTTGGTCAAAGATCTGTGCAACAGTAAAGTTCATTTCTGTGACATCGCACCTCGGGGTAAGTAGACAAAGAGCGCCAAACAGACGACCTGCAAATGGGATACATACTTGGAGCCATGTTGCCAGCCTCCATCAAGAGGGGGCGGGGGCGAACGCATAAGCATAATGAGCTGCCGCCTGGCATCGTGAGGGCTACGGCTGTGACAGGGACTGCCTGGTGCTGTATCTAATGGCTCACGCTGGTGGTAAGGGTGGTGCTGGTGGTGCTGCTGGTGGCTGTCGATGCTGTGCAGCCGGCGAAGGTTTTTGCTGATGCGGTGCTTTCGAAAGCCATAAAAGGGCATTAGCCTCATGAGAACATCGCTGCAGCTGTGTCGGCAGCGTTTGGAAAATTGAATAACCAGGCGCTGTATGGAGGAAAGTGAAGCCAAGTGGGGAAAGAGAGTGCGACGTTGTAGCCAAGTGATTTAGGGGTTGCCTGACAGCAGTGGCTGCGGTTTTAGCACAGTTTAATTTTAATGGCCTGTCAATGAGAGTGGCTCAAATACATTGATGTTGCAAAGTATGCGCCCAAATTGAGCCCTATTATTAAATTGATGATAGCGATTGATTTTATAAATGCAGTAGTCAATAATGAAATTAACATATAACATAATCGTTGACTAATATTATAATATTTATAATTAAAACATTGATTAAATTATAAAAAATATATTTAAAAAAATGTACTAATTTAAAGAAATTTGTTGGCTTTTTATTTCGTAGCTAAAATAAGCAATCAGTAATAAAATATTTATGCACTTACTTTTAGCATCAGTAATCATGTATGACAACGTTTCGTATGCGATATGTCAGCTCTGCTGAGTCAGCCGGGCATAGCTTATACATAGATACAAATAACACTGCCCCATATTATTTCGTAATCCAGCAATTAAAATTGTAATGAAATGTAACACCGAGCTTTATTTTATTGTGGACAACCGTTACAACTATTAAACTTAAGCTTGGTCTAGGCTCTGCTGCAGTAACAAAACGTATAAAATTGCCAACTTTTCGGAGTCTGTTTGCGTTGCGAGGACCCAAAAAAGTTGTGTATTGTCAATCTGTTTTATTATTGCATACAATAAAATAAAAGGGCGACTAAATATTATCTTCTTTTTTAGAACGGGTATAAAAAATCAAAAAACTTAAAAAAATTGTAAAATATTTTTTTTTTTAATAAAAAGAGTTTTCAACCCTTCGGCGCAAAATTTGATATTAAATATTTTGGTGCTTTTGTCATTACATTTTTACCTCATATAGACTGTAAATTATTATGTAAAAAAGTGTATTATTTCAATAT
The DNA here is from genome assembly GCA_004149465.1 of Drosophila nigromelanica. Taxonomy (NCBI): domain Eukaryota; kingdom Metazoa; phylum Arthropoda; class Insecta; order Diptera; family Drosophilidae; genus Drosophila; species Drosophila nigromelanica. The sequence continues at coordinate 8,569 of SCDS01000120.1, read as the reverse complement.
ATGTTTTATGAGAGTAAGTATTTTTTACTGTCGAACACGGTGTAATTGCAAGCTGTGCGTTAAACAAGTATTTATTTATTTATTAGCTTTTGTTATTTTGACTTGACAAGTCAACTTAGCTATATATTTATATAAAAACTTGTGTATTTGATTAGTCAACATTATAGCTAACATACTGATTAGTGGACAGATTAAAATGTATATAGCTGGAAAAACCCTAGCCATAAGTGAACGATCAGATTATTACGAGAGTGGTTTGAAAAGTGAGTTTCAAATGTTGGAAAAATGTCTCATAAAATGAGACAACTTTGTAACAAACAAGTCGCATATTTTTAAAGCCACCCTTGCGGTGATGGAAGCGGCTGGAGGTATAAAAGCCTGAGCTGGAAATTGCATTTGATTCAGTCGGCTAAGAATATATAATGCCAATCAAGCACAGCTTCTGTCTGTTAGTGATATGTGGGTTAATTTGCGCCATGGTGGATGCCTGGACACAACAGATTATAGAAGGGGATCTATCCGAAGAACGACCTACGTTTACTGGCCACTGGAACAATGATGGGTCGGACTTTCGAAGCATTGGCAGAGACTTGGATGACATAAGACGCATTCACGGTGTAGTATCTAGTGGTGGATCGGATACCCAACGCGATGGCAACTGGCATAGTCATGGCTCTGATTTTCTGAATGAAAATAAAGATAGCGATGAAATCAATCCCATTACGGGTACAATATCTAACGATGGCTCAGATGAGACTCATAACGCCGGGCATCGTGTACAAATACTGCAAATTTAAAATTCTCTGCCTATTTTATTAAGACTCTTATTATTAATAAGATGAGAATTAATAAAATATCGAAACGTATGTGCTTGTATACATTTTAAGAAGCGGAAATGAATCTCTTAATGTTGCGACCTTGTAGCATATATTTTTGTATGTATCTGGCCCGAATTTGTTTGTTGGATGTTAAAAAAAATAAATATATAAACTGGTGATATCAACAAGTCAAAGCAATTAACACGCTACAGAACTTTGTTTGACCATGCTCCGGCGACATAAATCGCATAAATATGCTAATTTATGTTGTTGCCGCCCATGCGATTGGAAGATTCTCTGCTCAGGTTTCGTTTCGGTTATTTTTGCTCATTTGATATTCCGTTAATTAGCATAGTTTTATGATTGCCAGTTCTATAGCAAGGAATGGCATTTCATAACAAATGCTTAGCTTTGATAAAAGTGAAAGTATTTAATGGATCTTTTGGGGCATTGGTCAGTGTAAAGTTATATAATTAAATATCTGGATAACCAAACTGTAAATTTGATATGATTAGCCTTACACATTTTATGAGTTTCTGTATTGGGAGCTATTCCCGATCGTTCATCAGTTTTTATGGTATAATAATATTTATCATGCTATACAGCTGAAACCCGTTTGCTTTTTAAATCAATAAATATTGCATTAAAATAAATGCCAATTTGATTAATGTTATTATTGACAAATGATCGATTATATTTGAATAATTACTCTAAGGAGAGTTTCTTAACTGTCGTAAAGTATTGTTATGGCTTAAACAACTTTATAAACAATAATGTTTGCCCACTTACCCAATATTTTCTATTTACTGGTAGTTGCTGCAGTTTAGCTACAAAATTATCGATTAGCTATCGACTATGTAAATGTGCTAGTTGATACAAAATATTTCATACTTAAAAATCCGTAGTTGTCTATTGAACGTAATCTTATACATCATTTACTTTAGTTTATCGATATGTTATCGATTACAATGCACTATTAAATATGAAAGCAAGTTAAAACACACACAGTTTTCTGTGCAGCCTGGCTGAAAGTATACATCTGGCATTTAAAAGCCAATTAAAGGCTTTTCCATTAAATTTATATCAATCATGTGGCAACATTGCCGCCAGCGGTTTTTATAGCAATTATTTTAATACAATTATTGTTGTGGCGGGTTGCAATGTCTGCATTTAACGCAACGTTTGTGTAAGTATTAAAATATTGTTATTTGCTTTATTTAATACTATACAAACGAAGTTAAAAAAGATTAATTTTATAATAAATTCAAAAAGTGAAAAATATGAAATTATTAAAGTGTTAAAATAAATAATATATAAATTCTGATAAAACTTTGGTACCTTCTATAAGTTTATTGTGTGTTACGGCCGCTAAAAGTTCCACTTACAGCTGTCCCTGATTACGTATACGCCCCGATTGATGCACAGCAACAGCACTAAAGAATATTCAGAGACACGCACAAAATGGGGCCAGCGCGATAAGCAGCGAGTCGAGAGCTCGTAAAAGGGTCGGCATAGACAAAATTATGAGCAGTAGCAACAGACAGCCCAATAAAAACAAACTAAACCAGAAGATAGACAACAGCGAAATCTTTAAGTCAAAAAAGCACAAGAATCCAAGATAAGTCGGAGGCTGAGTGGAAGCAAAAACAAAAGCGAAAGTTAAAGCTGCCTTCTTAGAATCAGAAGCGGATTTAGAAGCAATGAAAGCGTTGTCAACTGATTAAATTTATTTATTATCACCGCCTAATGGCTGCTCTTAGGCGTTCAGCGTTCAGCTGAGTGTTGTCTCTTCACCTTTTGTCCGCGAGCCATTGATGGCCAGCTAATTGAATTTGGCCTGATGCTAATCAGAATTGCCAGTTGATAACTTGTTTTGAGCGCAAATCAAATTACAAAGTTTGTCCATTGGATTGGATTTGGTTGGACGATTAAGCAGACATTAATTTCTTCTTTATAATCTACAGCTTTTGAATTCAGAAAGGAAAAGGGCTCTAACCTAGGTGACCAATTAATAATGTTCTTAATTGTAGTTACTTGTTTTGCTTGTGATTTTAGTCGGCCAATTGCATTAGCCAGATATATTCTGTCCACAATCAATTACCATTTATTGGGTTTCCGAATTCGAAACAAAGACTGCATTTACCTGTTTGTCTTCTTTTGCATTACGTTTAACGCTGGCCGTTAACAAGCGAATGTGCTGAGTGCTGTTTGTTATTGTTGCTGCTGTGTTTAACAAATGCAAAAATAATTATAATTAATGCAGAGTTTCTGGCCTTGAACTTGCATAACCTGCACGCGGCTAAAACAAACGTAATTGCTCAGATGTTGACGGTGGTGGCGTCGTTGCTTTTTGGTCTGAACAAAAAATCCAAAAAAAAAAAAAACCGTCATCATTGCGACTGAAGTCCAAAAACTGCACACACATTCCATTTGAATATGAATATTCTACACAGTTAAATCTCTTAAATAATTTTTGGGCAGCACTTGTTATGCATTCGCACAGAAATAATATTCAATTGCCATCATCAAGCGCAATTTAGCATTTAAAATCCCGCACGCAGTGCCAAGTTGGCAAGTTCAAGGTAACCCAGGTGTCACCCAGACCTTCAAACAGACACTCAGATAACCATATTCTCATATTATTCATGCATAAAATTCTAACCTTTAACAAAGAGCAAGTAAATAAGAAAACTCCCATGGATGAAAATTTAATGAAATTTCCTTAAATATATGCACATTTTTGTTTGCACTTTCTTTAGATTGTGAATCAGAGCGTCATTTATATGTATGTACCTATCTCATCAGCTGTATCGACCTATGCCATATAATTAGCAATTTTTGGCCATTCTAATTTATTAGCCACTTCACTTGGCTGCATTCGTGTGATTCACACAATTCCCGTGGGGTTCAAGGCGTGGTCGATGCCAACAATTTGACAGCTCCTTCTCACGCGTGACTCGTCATCGTTGCCATAATCTGATCTCACTTTAATTGCTTCTAATGAATGTCAACGCTAATTGCCACTTGAGAGGCGGCTTAATCGTTGGGTAGATGCAAGTCAGCTGTAAAACAGAGCCACAAAAAAGCAACTAACAAATGACAAAAAGATAAATAAAAATTGCAAAAAAAAAAATTGAAAAAAACTGTCAGCAAACAGACAAACAGTCAAATGAAGGCCAATTGCTGTGGAGGCGTTCATTTAAGTGATCAATATATATAAGTCTATCTGCCTTAACTCTATTCAAAGAACTAATATTCAAGCTTATCTTTTGGGGTACCAACAATCATAGTTATATATGATAGTTATATATGATAATTATTACTTTTGAAGCCATAGTTTGTGTTCACAATGATGTTAACAAAAAAAAAGTTGATTGTACAAATTGTGATGATAATTAATTATTTCTTTTTAAAAGAAATCATTTAAGTACAAAATATTGAAAAGATATGCAAAGTTTTTAAGCCCGTAATAGATACCTAGTGATAATAATTTAAACGTAACAATTTGCTCATAAAAATTTTAAAAAATGTATGGTCTTATTCAAGTTTTATTAAGTATGTTTGAGATCTGTAAAAAATGACTTAGAACAGTAAATATATCGATAGATAAAACATGATGGGATAAATAATAAATTACAAATGTGTAAAAAAATAGATGTATTTTATAGCCCGAAAAACTGTTAGCTATTTAATCGGGTGATTTATTCTTTATATAAAACATAAATAAGAAACAGTTCTTCACGATTTAATCTTTATTTATATATAGAATGCTTCTTGATTTAAGCTGCTGTAGCTTTCGCTTGGCTGGCGATCTGTACTCGATTTGCTTTGTCATACAACAATTGCCTGCGACTGCGACAGGTTCAGAGCGCAATTCTTTTTTTCTTTCTTCACTTTGGTGTACCAAGTAATTGTCGTTGATGTCGTTGAGGTGGATGATGTCACATCAAAGCCTCTGGGTGAGCCTCAACCTGAGATTGCGTTGGATCCGCAGTTGTTGTCATTGATAGATTTTTTCTGTCACGGATTGGCTCGAATTGAATTGGATGCTGTTGCTGTGTTGTCTGCTGCGCATTTTGACCAATTTTAGCCAAACTCAATTAGTCTTCACTGATGCTTAACAATCATTGCGGTTGCTTGTGTCCGAAGGAGCTGGCTTATTGTTTTCTGATATCATTGGGGTCAAGGTTAATGGCAGTGAACCCCCCACAAAAAAACAAAAAGCTAAAGCCACGAGTTCTGAGTACCAATAAAAAAAACGCATTTCGTTAAAACACTGCGTAATACAAAGAAAGCCGTGCACATAAATTCAAATAAAGATTTGTGCATATACGTTAATGATTCTGGCTGATTTTGGGGATCGCACTCTCTTGCTCTCTTCATTCATTTCGGACTTGATCTGTGACTTTAATTAGCACTCGAATTTAACATTTTACCGCCGTTGTGTCATTTATTTTTCGCCCGTGTTACCTGCGACTCCAAAACTCCCAGACGCAAAAATCTTTTATGGATATTCTATATACGTGTATATGCATATATTCCAGTTTACAAACGTCGCTGATTAACCGGCTAATTCTTTTTTAAACAAACTGAGAAAACCAAAAACTGTGTGCAACTGAATTCCCCCCCGCCCCAATGAACAGGAATCGTCAAAAATCTTCGTACACATGCTAAAAAAAAGTTCTTGTGTTGGGTCGACCTTGAAATTTCATTTCAACTTTTGTGTGCGTTCTGCGGCTTTGTGCGCTTCATGTTATCGCCTTCCTCCGTCCCCCGCGCCCACCACCTTCGGTCTGTCTGTCTGCGGCTCTTTGGATTCTTTATTTATTAATTCGCAATGCGATTTGCCATTTAAATATCATAAAACGCTGTCCGAGACGAAACTTTGAAATGCTGTGTTTATTTCAAAAAAACATATTTTCCGACTTGCTTTAAGTGCTCTTAAGTGCTTTTGAGTAATACAAGAAATAAGTAAGTAATACTTAAAATTAAATCTAACTCCATCATCTCTTTTTCTCGATATATGAACGCATCGAAAATTGTTTCCGATTAACATCTTTACAAGCCGAACCCAAAGACGAGCTGGTTCGAGCCGTGAACCGAACCGCATTTATTGAATTTTTTATTGGGCCTACAGAGATTGTTTATCACTACTAGTATTGCAATTTTTTTTGAATTGGGGGCACTGCAATCGATAAATGCAACCAGCTGCAGTTATAACAACAGCATTTGCTTTGATTTAGCTGTTGCGCAAGTGAGCACACACACACACACACACACACACTTAGATACATACACACATACACACATACTTGAACCATTAGCCTCTTTGACTCCTATTCGCTTCGTATTTTGGCGTGGCCTGCATTCAATGCCCGCCCCGCCCCGCCCCGCCCCGCCCCACGGCACAAACTGCGTCTGCAGAGCTCATTCGAAATGGAAAACAGAACCAGAACAGAATACATGAAAGAGAACCAAATGGACAGAGCCCGTTTCTCATAGTGCGCTTCACAACTTACAAATGCACATATGCAGATACGTCAAACAGATTGAAATATATATGTATAAATATATATATATGTATATACAAATGCGCAGACAAACGCATCTAAATTGCAAGAATCCATAACTGACAGACGCAAATGGAGACCGGGGGGAGGGGGTTGCGGGCGGCGGCAATGGGGCCTGGTCTGCCCTAGTTGCTTCTTGCACCAATTACTTAATTTAGCAAGAAAACTGCAAAGATCGGAAGACAGCACAGAACAGAACTGAACAGAATAGAACTGTGCAACGAGTGGATGCTAAGTGGATCTGCAAATGTTGCATAAGAATCGTTCGGAGGCAAAGGAAAATAGCCGAGCAAAAGATGCTTAAGAAAAATATGTAAGAAGTGGGTCAATTTGCTCAAATGCGACGGACGGCCTGAAATCGTATTAAAATTATTTTACTGGATTTTCTGTGCCACCTCCTACTATGCAAGTTTTATTGGTTCTTCTTTATTGCACACGTGTGAAATCGCTTCTTCTTATTTTAAGTCTTTAGCCTTATTTACACTAGTTTGCAACATTTGCAATTTTGAGCATATGAAGTGTGAAAAAAATGTGAAACGTAATTTTGAATTATTTTTGCCTTAACCTAAGCTTATCAGTGATAAGATTGTAAAGATTTTATATGTGAAGAATACAATTTTTAAGTATTTGGTCACGATTTCTTATTTATTTTTCTATAAAACATATTCGAACCAAATTTTAATATTCAATAACCCATTAACAATAACCCTTAACACAATAACAAATTCTTGACAGTTAGCAGTATGCGATTTTATGAAAAAATTAAAAAAAAATTATTAAAAAAAATATTATTAAACTAGTTTTAAACTTTGCTTTTATAGCGCAACTAAAATTTATGATGTTACATTATATGTACTTATTTTGGAATTAATATTAACAAACGATTCTACCTAAAAAACTAAATCTACATATAAAGTAATTTTCTTATCACGTAATGATCAATGTTTTCTAGACCTATACACCTACAGTATATATTATATATATATTATTATTATGTATTATAATTTGTATATCTTTTGTCATTCTTTACATTGAATACACATTTTTGTAAGCTAGTGTTTTGCAGTCAATTGACGCGTGTTTTAAGCGCTCTTCCTCTTGATGTTCTTCTCGCATTCTCTCTCTTTCAGATCGTGGGCGCTGCACTGATGTGCCGACTGCAGTTAAACAATTCTCTGAGTCAGGCCCAAAGAGCGTGCTAAGGTGACTCTTTGGTGACTCTTCTCCAAATTCTATACCGAAATGGCTTTTATTATGATGATGTATTTTGTGGTGGGTTCGTTGTCAAAGGTGAGCGTTTTATGCATGAGTAATAATAAACACGAGTATGGTTATGAATGCTTTTTTTGTTTTTCTCTTATTTTTCTGTCGCTTTTATGCAAATGGTCACCTTGAACTTGGCAAATGAACCTGACGGATATGAGCAAAGTTCTTTAACAAATTATACTACCTGAAAAGTCCAAAATTATATAACACGTGAAAGAACTAACTAGTAGAATAATATGGATTCATTTTAAATTTATAAATTCATTATATATGTATATATGGATATGTGAGTTCATCGTTCGTTATGTAATTGTTCTATACAGTGCCGCGAATTGCAATCGCACAGCGACCAATTGTGCGAGCAATGCGCAAATATTGACAAATCAAGATCTCGAGTCGCCGGAATGGGACGTGGAGACCCTTCGCTGAAGTTACGCAGTGACGCAAACGAAGCTGAGCCCAGTGCAAAATATAAAATAAATGCAATAATTGCATATTGACCCATTTTACACATACTCACACACACACACACACACACACACACATACACAAGGCCGGGGCGTGCAGGGGGCGAGACTTGGGCGCATTTTCTGTCGATATTTACCGATTGAGTTACGCATGCGTGCGCGTTGCCTTCGTTTAATTAGGCGGCGACACCTGCCTGCATTCGGAGTCTGAGTCCGAGTCGGAGTCGGATTCGGTGTCGAAGTCGGAGTCCAAGTTGAAGTTGAGGTCGCCATCAATCAGCGAACGAGTCGTCAAGTGAGGCGTGAAAATGGCGAAGAAAACAACAAAAAACAAATATGAAAAATAAAGAAAACAAAAGAAAAAAAATAAGAAAAGTAAAAACAAAACTGCAGGCAAAGATTGCCGCATAAATGAACGAGCAGTGGAGTGAAGGGGGGGGGGGGGGGG
>SCDS01000119.1:0-68584 GCA_004149465.1 Drosophila nigromelanica | reverse complement strand
TATGTATGAATGCAAACGGGTTGAAATGTTTATGAAGACAGATAGCAGGGTTCAGGGTATCTCCTAGTCGGGCGGCCCCGACTAGAGCCTTCTCACTTGCTTAAATTATTATATTTCATTTTCGACAGCCTACACTGAGTTTTACAAACAGCCCATGTTCTATGTGATGGGACATTTCTCCAAGCTGGTGCCCGAGGGCTCCGTTCACATCGAGGCAGTGGCTAGCAATGTCAACCTCGACTGCGTGGCCTTTAGGAGACCTGATGAGAAGATTGCCGCTGTGCTCTTCAATAGCGGACGCGCCGATCTGGATATTAATGTCACGGATACCGTGCGTGGCAATTTAATAGTCAATGTGCCAGCCAGGTCGATACACACGATACTCTACAACTAAACAACGCCACAAAACTTGGAAAAATATTTAAAATTTTAAATTATTGAAAATAAAGCAATAGCCGATTTATATACAGACAAATCTCGATTTCGATTTCCAAACATTTTATCTCGTCGGTAATTCATATTTTATTTGAAATTCAATCAAAACAAAACCTTTTATAAATCGTAATTCATTCTTAGTACCTTGTAAAATTTGTAATGTAAAACGTATTTAATTTCCGTATTTTGGAAAAGCTTGGAAAAATCAATTGAAGAAATGGACGAATGAACTATTGCAAAGTTTTTTAAAGCTTGATTTTTCTCTTAATAATTTTTATACTCGTTCACGAAGTGAAACTAGTGTTATTGGGTTTGTGCAATGTCCGTCATGCTGTCCGTCTGTCCGTCCGTCCGTCTGTCCGGATGAAAGCAACTTTTTTCGGCGCTATGGAAGATAGAGAGATCTTTGGGGGAGGTCACCAGCCATCTACAAACCAAGTTTGGTGGCTCTATCCTTAAAATAGTGAAAAATATTCACCTTTTATCGATTTGCGATTTGAGGTGTATCGACATGTTATCGAATTACCAGCCTTCCAGTGGGCGTGGCTCGAAAATCTTCGCAGTTTTGGTGGCTCTATCTTTAAAATAGTGGGAAATATTCACCATTTATCGATTTGCGATTTGAGGTGTATCGATATGTTATCGAATTGCCAGCCTTCCAGTGGGCGTGGCATAAAAATCTTAACAGTTTGTCTGAAGAGGATAACTAAAATTATATATCCAAAGATTCAAGAATCTATCTTTAATAGCGCCGAAAAAAGATGTGTTCATCCGGACGGAGAGCATGACGGACATTGCACAAACCCAATATACTAGTTTCACTTCGTGAACGGGCATGAAAATTAATTGTTATAATTTTGGCACTTTGAAACACTTCAACATTTTTGAACCTTAAAAGAAGAAATTTTTTTTTTGGTTGGCAGGCATGAAAAATCGATAGACAGATCGATAGCTTGCCAAAGCTTTTTTTTGCCTCTTTGATCGACGCATTGGTACAGACGGACAGACAGAAAGTTGGACATGGGCATGGATTGATGCTGAAAACAAAATGTACAAGCTTTCTAGGGACAAAAGCAATGCATTCCCCATGTTACACACATTTGCTTAAAGGGAATACACTCTTCACTTGACACACTCTGAATGGGCATAGAGCATGCAGAGCAAGTGCTGAGCGACTCTTTCGAAGAGAGTCCACGCTATCGCTTGCATGACTTTTACTTTTGATTGGCAAATGCGTGAGACGGTTTTCAAGTGCGCAGTCGACTTCGCGTTGATCGTCGTCGGCTCTGCCGGCCGCTTTATCAAATCATCAGCTGGCTCGGGTCAAATAGCAACCACAACGTAAACAACGACTTGAGCCCGCCGATACACATACATACATATGTACATACAGTGTACATACATATGTATGCACAGTGGCTCGCAGCTTATTTTATGCAGCACAAATATAAATGTTCAAGCCTTTGCTGCAGCTAAACTATGAAAGCTATCTTCAAAATTTAAATGCAGATTTGTTGCATAAGGTCTTAATATATTTAATAAATAAATAAAATTTTCAAAAAAGTAACAAATAAAAAATTAGGTAACAAAAACTTAAATTATGGCTTCATTTCATGTCGCAGCTTATTGTATGCAGTCACTTTGATTTTATAGAAATTTGTAAATTCTTAACCTAATACTTTGTGGGGTATCCCTTATTGTTAATAACGTTTTTTAAACTTTCTTGCATCGAAGAAACTAATTTTTTTTGTTGTTTCTGGAGGAATTTTTTGCCACGTTTTAGATAATTTTTGTTGGAAATTTCCCTCTTGCGAATGGCCAAGTCCAAAATATGCCACAAATTTTCAATCACATGTAGATGTGGAAACTGTGCTGGAGTTTGAATTACATGGGGGCAGTTCCAGATGATGCTGCATAAAATAAGCTGCGAGCCACTGTGCATGCTCGTATAATATGAGCCAAATTTGGTTACGATTGATTAGAGAAACGCGTTTGCCTCTGTCGCAAGCGTTTCACGGCCCGGCTCTCAATTCAGTTGTTCGGCCGCATTCGAAGCGCGCGTTTCGTTGCAGTTTTTTGTTTTTTTGGTGGGGCAAAAAAAAAAATGAAAGCGGTTTACCTTTGCTGGCTGCTCATATCAGTATTTTGGGCAATGCGTGCAGGTAGGTGAATTTGCTGCGCTTAAATGCACATTTACATCAGCAGGCTTCGCTTGTTGCAGCTGCCTTATCAACGCCTTGCCAGCTGAGGGAAACCAAGTACGGCAGCGTCTGTGTCTGCAACAGCAGCTACTGCGACTACCTAGACCAACCGATTTTAAACGATAACGCTCAGATCATAGTGATTAGCTCTAGCAAGGTAAGTTCAAACATATACGGACAAAAGTATTGCCAATTTACTATTAAAAGCAGCAACAACTTTTAAATTTTACGTTATATAATTTTATTTAATTTTAAAGTGCAAACTTTATGTACATAATAATAATTAGGCTGTAGAAAGTACTTTATATTAGATTGAGGGAAGATCATAATATATAAATAATAAACCTTCAAATATACATATATTTGTAAAATGTAATAAATTAAATTGATTGAAAATACTTGTTTGAGCCGAAAAACTTTTAAGTTCGTTTTTGTTTTTAATTTTTTTTTTTTTTAAATATTAAGCTTTATTTAAAAGTTTTTCTAGAATTTAGTATTCAGGGTATGTGGAGAAAAAATAACAGCAAAGTAAATGTGAATACTTCAGTGTGTTTTTGAACATACATATAAAAGGCAAGTTTTTAACTAGATAGCAATATTTTTACAGAACGGTCTTCGTTTCAAAACAGCCCATGGCAGCTTTCTGGACAATACGAACTTGGAGGTAGAGGACCATCAATGGGTGGATGCGAGCTTTGTAGCCGATTCCATTGTTGTAGAGCAAAACAAAGCCTGGCTCCAATTTGCAAACATTTCACAGCGCTTCGGTAATAAAAAAAAAGAATAAAAACGCTGCATAAGCAATTTTACAGCACTTAGACTTAAACTCTCTTCCAAAACATATTTTACAACACTGGCCAGCCTTGAACGCGAATATAAAGACGGTGCGGCTAACGGTCAAACGGGAGCAGCGTTATCAGAAAATTACAAATTTCGGCGGCGCCTTTACGGGCAGTGTATCGCACATTTTGCAACAGCTACCGGAGGATTTGCAGGATCACGTCTATAGGTAAAACTGTGCCCAGTCCATGCTTACAATCTGCTTGATCCAACTCATCATATTTTATAGATCCTATTTTCGCGGCGATGGCATCGGCTACAACTCGATTCGCATGTCGATCGGCGCTTCCGACTTTGATCTACAGCCCTGGGCCTACAACGAGCTGCCACGGAATGATCCCGAGCTGAGTAACTTTACCACACTGGATGCACGTGATCTGCAAAAAGTGGATCAGCTCAAGCGTCTTAAAGCAGTTGCCCAACTAAGTGAGTTGAAAATTATGGCCGCTGCTTGGAGTGCGCCCACTTGGATGAAGAGCAACGGCAGATGGACGGGCTTCGGTCAGCTTAAAGCGGAGTACTACCAAACCTGGGCGGATTACCATCTGAAGTGGGTGCCCACACGATGGCTATATTGCTGTGCCAACTAAATGCGCGCTCTTTGCAGATTTCTCGAGCTGATGCAGTCGAAAAATATGCCCGTCTGGGCCATATCCACTGGCAATGAGCCGTTGAACGGCGTCATCGGCTTCTTTTTCATACACTTCATGAGCATGGGCTGGACGCCCTGGCAGCAGGTGGGCGTGGCATTACATAACTATTATTTATGAATTAGCCTTTTGCATTTGCAGGCAATTTGGCTGAGCGACTTTCTTGGTCCGACCATCAGGAAATCCGGGCAAAACCATGTGCTCATATTTGGCAATGATGATCAGCGGTACACATTCCCCTCCTGGTTCCGTAAGGTAAGTTAGTTTTGATGTCATTTAAATATAACTTGAATAATCTCCTTTGTGAATATCTGTCTATGAATAAAATTGTCGTTGACAGATGCGCGCTTCACGCACCAATGCCCTGGACTATCTCGATGGCCTGGCCGTGCATTGGTATTGGGACGAGGTCTTTGGACCGCACCTGATCGATGAGGCGCACACGGAAATGCCAAATAAACTGTTGCTGAATACGGAATCTAGTATCGGCGACAAGCCGTGGCAGACTCATGGCCCAGAGCTGGGCAACTGGGGGCGTGGCGAGAGCTATATGCGCGCCTATATCCAGGACTTGCTGCACAACATCAATGGCTGGCTGGACTGGAATCTGGTGCTGGACGAGCAGGGCGGTCCGAATTATGTGCACAATTACCTAGACTCTCCGGTGATTGTGAACACGACAAGCCGGACTGAGTTCTACAAGCAGCCCATTTACTATGCCATCGGGCATTTTAGCAAGTTTGTGCCGGCGCAATCCGTCCGGATCGAGGCGAGAACCAATGAAAGCGAGTCCTTTGCGCAGCTGAGCACGGTGGCCTTTCAGAGACCGGATGGCAGCGTGGCGCTGATCCTGTACAATGGGTATGTATGGGTATGTGGCACGCGTTTTGTCTACCACTCGAGGGTTGTCTGAAACTGCTATTTTTGGGCGTCACCTGCGCTAAAGTGGCAGAGCACTCGACTATATTTTTATGAATGTATCTCAAAGATACTCTTCACTCTTGCAGCGAAAATTTGCCCGTTAATGTGGCGCTCAATGACAGTCAACGCGGTGCATTAAATTTACGTCTGCCAGCGCGCTCCTGGCACACAGTGCTCTACAAATGAGCTGCCTTTCGACTAGGATGGGTTAAGCATAGCATAAAGTGATATAATCTATATATATATATATAAATAGCAAGAAGTCCAGCTGGTGCGCACAGCCGCTGCCCCAAGGACCAATTAGGATAGGAAACACTCAGGCGCTCAGCGGACAAACAAAGGAAGCCAATAAATTGCCCCTGGTAACAGGATGCGGATGCTCGTATGCGTAAACTCGGGAGATTTGTCCAAGCGCAACGTCTAAGACAACGGAAATTTGTTTAAGCTGCTCAATTTGCCGTAACACGTCTGTTTACAATGAAATTTCATTTGGCGTTTAGTGTCTGCCCCACCCCTCGCCGCCCCTCGAGCGCACTTCTTCTAGTGCGCATGGGAATGGATGTGGGGTATGCAACAAAAAAAAGAAGAAAAACAACAACATCTATCGAATAAATATTTTCTTAAGTTTTCCTTTCACATTTGTGGTTCTTTAATATTTGTACATACTTCGCTCTATAAATATGATTGTCAATTAAGCGCACAAAGCAAATGCATTTGCTTCTGCATCTGCATCTGACTTTGGCGCACAAAATGGGGCGTTTTATGTGAATCTATAAATTAAACATGAAATGCTCATAATTTTATATGACCAATGGCTGCGCCACATAAAATCTTTTGGCAACAAGTTTAAGAATAATAGAAACTTTTAACATTCAATGGACAGGCGCTGGCAATTCTCATTGGGCTAACAAGTGACTGGTGAAAGTGTGGTGCCTTTGGCATATGATGGGGGGTGAATGCATTTTAATGCGTTCATTACATGTTGCAGGGCCAGTGTGGCAAGTAGCAAGTGGCAAGTGGCAACAGCATGTCAATGCATCTTGGGAAATATTCTCAAGTGCTTACAACAAAATACACTTATCAGCCAGCAGCGTGTCAATTACATGCCACACCCCCATGCCCCTGCTATATGCTCTGTTAAGAAAGGGCAAAAACGAGTATATTCAGATTGCTGAAGTTTACAAAGTTTTGTTTGTTCTTATGGAATGTAATGAAATGTAGTGAAAATTCAACAAAAGATGAATTTTTGTAAATAACATTTAAAATAGACTTGGAAAAATTTGATTGTTATATTTGAAATGTTCTGAATTCGGATACACAAATTTTATAGTAAAATACGTTTTTCTACCTTTTTAAAAAAAATCACTCAAACATTTTTAGAAATTTGATAGTGTCCAGCTGGTATCTAAAATGCATTAATATCGTTTTATGCTGACTGCAGGGCATTGCAATAGTCGGCCACGTCTGAAGTAATTATTAGTCAGTTTTTAAGCAGCCAATGCCGAATCCTCTGTGGGATGTGGCAGCCAAAGTGTTGAGTGTTTTGTTGTTGTTGCTTGTTGTTGTTGTTGTTGTTGTTGGTGCTGCTTGTGGTGTTTGCAGTGCATAAAGTTAATGAGGCTCATTATGAATATGGCAGCGATATGTTTGTGTCATAAGCAATAAGAACGCAGTAAGGGAATTTACACGCGCTGCTCTCGTCAGCAGAAGATCAAAGCACACGACCATTTCCCAGGGTGCACATACCCGCCCATAATATGTTATGAGTTATTGGAGTATGGCAAGAACAAGAGCGACATCAACTCCAGACTGAGATCCAGCTAACTGATCCGCTTCCTGGCAGCCACCACCACGTCCACGTCCACATCCACGTCCACGTCGCGTGCTTGTCAACAGCTGACAGCGTCGTGTCAGAGCAATTTGCTGCACTGGAGGTAGGTGCTCCAGCCATCAGCAGCGGCATCAGCACCTCCTACGTGCGTGCACCCAAACATGTGTCGTCTCACTGACGGGCACTCAAATTGAATGCTCACAACACAGACAGGCTGGATACCATTTAGCGTCAGATTTATTTCAAGCATAAAACGGCGATCACATTTCAGAGATCCCGCTCTGCACGCACGGTAATGGAGCAAGGAGCGGGGGCAGGGGCGGGGGGTTGCACTTAAGTGGCCCGCGGGACAAAGGCGCCGGATGTGACTATTTTATATACATATATGTCACACAGTTTACACACTCTCTCACACACACACACACATAATAGCTCGTATTTTTCCTAACAATTGGCCCAATTGCGATTAGATAGGCAAATTAGCCCATCTGCTGTAGTCGGGCGTGGCCCAAATGCCGCGGCTCATAAGCGCCATAGCCAGAGACAAGATGCGACGTCCGTTGTCACCGACGCTGGCAAAGCTGGCCGAGCAGGAGCTGAACGAAACGCCCGATAGGATACAGCAGGACATCATCATTTTGCGTGTCTGGATACGCCAGCAGCCACATTTGCGCGCCCGCACCGAGAACGAGTTCCTGATCGCGTTCCTGCGTCGCTGTCGCTACAGCCTGGAGGAGACCAAGCGTCGCCTGGACCGCTACTTCACCCACTATAATCTCTTTCCGGAGATAATGAGCAATCGATATATCACACAGAGAGTCCTGGACATCAATCGCTTGGGGTGAGTAGCCACCGAATCACACAGAGAATCACACCACCTCACATGGCTAGCTATCAAATGTAGGATCTGGCTGTATCCGGACTTGCCCAAGTGCGACAATCGGACGGCTCTGTGCATAGCACGTTTCGGCAAATTCGATCCCAATCAGTACAGTCTGCGGGAGATTTATCATTTCACGTCCATGGCCATGGAGATCGTTGCGCTGGAGAATGATTATGCCTCGGTGGCGGGCATTTGTGAGATCATCGATTTGGAGGGCGTCAGCTCGGACAAGATGCGACGCTTCGATAGACAGTTCTTTCGCAAATGGTGGAGCTGGCTGCACGACTGCAGTCCGCTGAGGGTGAAGGAAGTGTACGTGATCAACATGCCCAAGGACACACAAGGCACCATCATGTTTCTCTACAACGTCCTCAGCATGCAGGTCAACTATCCGGTGAGCCAAACAAAAAAAAAACCGAAATTCGCATATTCTGCTCCCAGCAGCTAAATGTTTCGCCCGCAGATCTATGTGTTGAAGACCAGCGAGGAGCTGTTCGACCACATCGGCAAGCGCTGCCTGCCGGAAGAGTACGGCGGGACCAATGGCCACATGGCCGAGAGCGTGGCCTACATGGAGGATTTGCTGAACAGCTATCGCGGCTACTTTGAGCAGGAGCACAAGTACGGCACCGTTGAGGAGCTGCGACCCGGCGAGGTGGCCATGTACGAGGCGGAGTTCGGTGCCAGTGGCTCCTTTCGCAAGCTGAACTGGGATTGAGAGCGACCTTTGCCGGTCGCACCTTATTGTTAATTCCGAAAACTCCGCTGTAGTCGATCAATTAAACTTGTGTAACCAGCATAGATAAACAATATATAGCGCTTAATTCGCTTATCTGCAATGGGCACAGACACCCCCGGCTGGATATCTATCAGCGGGCGTTCCAGCTATTACCTGATAAGATAACGTGCTCCGGCCGAGTCCACCGTGTCCGTCGTTCGCCAGTTGAGGTGCAACCATCGTAGCGCTAACATGGCCGAACTGCGACCACTGGACCCGCTGCTCGCCGCGCTCGCCCTGACGGAGTGCAATGAGCAGCAGGCGGAGCGGGCGGCGCTGATAGCCGCCGTGCAGACCTGGATTGTAAAATCACCGCATCTGACGGCGCGCACGGATGAGCGACTGGTGCTCGCGTTTCTGCGACGCTGTCGCTTCAGTCTGGAGGAAACCAAGCGACGCATCGATAACTACTATTCGCTGCGCAATGCCTTTCCCGAGGTGCTCTGCTCCCGGCAAGTGGACGAGGCACTAATGCAGCAATTTGATCGCGGGTAAGCCGAATCCTGTAACTTAATTGCCGCGCTTAACCCGCTTGTTCCAGCATCCATGTGATCCCCGCACGGCCAGTTAGCCCGCAGGGACCGCGCGTCATCATCTCACAGTTCTGTAAAATCGATCCAAAGCAATCGAATCCCCGCGAAGCCTTCAAACTGCTCTTCATGCTGCTGGAGCTGCTCGCTCTGGAGTGCGATAACGCCTCGGTATCGGGCCTATTCTATGTGGTGGATGCACGTGACGTCACCATGGAGCAAATGCTGCAATACGATCCATTTCTGCTGAAGAAGTCCTTCATGGTGGTGGATCAGTGCTTGCCACTGCGCTTCGTGGAGATACACATGATCAACATGTTGCCCTCGGGACAGACCATCTTTAATTTTGTCACCTCATTTCTGCCAGCCAAGCTGCCCTGGAAGGTGCCAACGTCCACCCACCCGATATTCCTTATCCTAACCCGTATTCATTGTTTAATTCACTTTCAGTTTGTGGTGCACAAGAAGTCGGAGGATTTGTACAAGCACTTGCCGCCCGAGGCGATGACCATTGAGTACGGCGGCAGCAATGGCTACCAGGCGGAGGCCTTGGACTACTGGCGTCAAAAGCTGCAGGCGCACAAGGACTACTTCGTCGAGGACGCTCAGTACGGCACCAATGAGAAACTGCGCTCGGGCCTGGCCACGGCCTGGGCCAGTGGTGAACTGAGCGGCACCAGCGGCTCCTTTCGCAAGCTGGAAGTGGACTGACTCGAGCTGGTTTTTCGCTATTGTTTTCTTTATTTTCTTTATTTGTATGATTAGTGATTAATTATGTAGTTGCTATAGCTTAAAAAAACAGAAAAATACTAAATTAGTTGCTAACTTCTCACTGGTGTTTTGGTGCTTCCTTTGGGGGGGGTATATCGCGTATCCTTTGCCTGGCACTTACAATTAACTTTACAATTAACTAGTTATTGCTTAAATTAATGCTAGGTGCTACATTTCTGCTTAAAGTTCGCCAGAAGCGACGACGTCGTGCCCTTCCCCGGTGGTGTCTCAAGCATTGTGGCTGCTGTGGTTGCTGTGGTTGCAGCGGTGGATTTGCTGGCTGCCGCTTGCATTTGAACAGCGTTCGTTGTGCTCTTGTTAATGCTTTGCACAATCAGATTGAGGCAATCCAAGCTGGAGCCATTCGCACTGCCGCTGCCATCGAAATCTGCCAAGAAAAGATATTTAGGTTGGGCATCAGTGTTAGCTATATGAATACTACCTGCAAATTGGCCATATTTCTCCATGTGTCTGTTGTAAAAGCTTAGCTTATCCTCCAGATACGCACCAGCATACGAGCTCTGCAATTGAAATTGCAAATGCATCCATGAGATACTTGGCCGCAACTCTCAGAATATATACATATATAAGCGCAGAAATGCTAAAATGCTGTCGCCCCAAATGACAATGTCAAACTGTCTGTGTTGGCTGTCATCTTTGCCACCAAATGCCATAGAAAATTCGCTCTAATGATGAGATTAAGCCAAAATTTATGCCAGAGTAACCAACGCGGGCAGCCAATTAAAATGCATTGAACCATGTGCAGCCGGAGCACGAGCATTGTCCCCAGCAACAACAACAACAACAACAACAATAGCCAGGCAATTAAATTAATTTGCTGCAATATTTGCGCACATACGCAGACGACGGCAACCGTCGAGATCGTGGGGAGAAGTTGTTATTAAAAACGGAGATACGCAGATTTCATTAGAAAAATGCGCCTTAACGTTTTTGCTCTGCAAATTATAATTGCCACTTCTGGGTGGGTTGGCCAACTGCAGGCGAGGGCAACTGATTCTAACTGCAACTGGGCTATTGAGTTGCCGTCGCAGCGTCTGCAAGGACAGTGGCTGGGATTAAGGCAACAAGGGAAAGGGGCAGGGGCAGAGGGGGAGCGGCACACACCAAGTCTGTTTTTTTTGTTGTTGTTTGTTTGGTATTTATAGTCGCAGTGACATGAAAACGACACCCAGCAAAACAGCCGCCGAACAAGCAAAGAACAAAACGCTGAACACAACAACTCACAACTGCACTTTTATAAAGCGATTTATCATTTTCCGAGCGTTTAGTGACACTCAATGTGCGCTCAATAGAAGCGACACACATATATATACGCAGACATATATATATACACTCTGAAAAGAGATCATAAATTTTGGTACATCAACCAAGTAACTTGAATACAAAATTCATTTTCCTAAGTTTAATTAATTTTTGTTAATTCCAAAATTAATAATAATAATGATGATAATAATAATAATAATAATAATAATAATAATAATAATAATAATAATAATAATTATAATAATAATAATAATAATAATAATAATAATAATAATAATAATAATAATAATAATAATAATAATGATAATAATAATAATAATAACGTATACTCTATTTCATATATTCCATTTCATTCATGTTTATTTCAGATACTACAATTCATGTTTGTCTTATGCTCGATTTTAAAACCAAAAATGATTTATATCTTATTTAAAAAATACAGTAAGTAGATTGTCGTGTTTTTCTCAGTGTACAAATGTGGTACAAGTTTTCAACTGAAATTTTATTTTATATCTTTTGGCACAGGCAGCATATATATATGTACATATATATGAATATACTACATATATGTGAGCATGTTAAGATCTGAATGAAAGGCCACTTATCACGTCCTCAGCATTTATGAGTTGCGTTAAGATTTTAAGCCGCTTTTTGGTCCGTTCTTCTGCGAAGTGCCTCCTGAGAGACTTTTGAAATGTAACGGATATGCCGCATTATGTTTTTGATATTTATATTTATATGCATTGACTAAATGAAGGTTTTCGATAAGTTTCTCATAAATTATGTTATGTTTAAGTTTTCTTCCTTATATTTCACAAATTCGCTGCCCTTCTTTTTACAAAATATTTCTAACTATCAGAATTTTGTAATCAAAATGGTGATTAAACTAAAGTCATATGTCCATATGTCCATAGATAAGACAACATAAGACAAGACTACATATGTTCGCGAAGCTAACCACATACACCGTTTACTTCCGTTATAAACTCAAACGATAAGTTCACGTATTCTTGTTCGTCGTGAGTCATTTGCACCTAAATATTTATATTATGCCAAATTTATTGAGGTGAGGTGACGCCGTGCACAAACTTTTGTTGTGATTACACTTGAAGTGTCTACTCGACTGATAGAGTGGAAATTGTTTGATTGGATTTGCACCCAGTTGGCTTCAAGTTTGTTTTTTTTTTGTGCATTTTAGAATTTATGATTATGAACAGGTGCAAACTACCAAAAATAACAGATCAAGTGCAGAATAACTAAGCATAAAACTGCAATTAGGAGCTCATAAACTCATTCAGAGTCTTCAGATTTTCAAGACCAAATCTTTGTAGTAATTTTTTTAATGATGTACGATTCAAGTTAAAATTAAACTTATCCGAATTAATGATTGAATGAATGGAATGAAAAATATATATAATATAGAGTAATAAGCTATTAGCCTAACTACTTATAGTCTGAAAATTGCAGTAGGCAGCAGCAGAGTCTATAAACCGATAATCGTCAATCTGTCTGTGTAAACTCAGATATTTCGGAATCTACAAAAGCTAGGAACCCAAACTGTTTGACTATAGGCTCTAATTAACCATACGCTGAAAAAGTTTATCATTAAAATCGTTAAAAAAGGTGGATTTTGGATACTTCCCCCAATTCGCCTTAAATATCAAAATCCCGCAATTCAAATAATTCAGCCTTGAGCTTTGGCTTGTATATAGATTTCAATACTCTAGTTTAGTTATGGAAATTTCATGAAGATCTTAATTTTAGTTAAGAAGTTATTCGAGAATTTATTTATTTATTACATGCGACGTGTATCTCCTAGCCAGGATCCTTGATGTTCAAGTAAAAGAAAAAAACACATAAAAAAAGATGTATAAAAGTGAACTGAGGTTTGTTTCAGATTTTTAGACATGTCAAATCGAATCTCTTTGGTAGGTTTATTTATGACACATTTGTTATCAACGCTTAGCACTTTGCAAGTAAGCATTTAAAAATACAACTCCAGTTCCCCCAGTTGCCATCCTGCCCCAATGGGATGGGTTTGGATTGGATGGGCTGGGATGGGATGGGATGGGATGGATGGATGGATTGTCAGGCTGTGGCTGAAATGCATTTTAATGTCTGCACGCTGGCATTTCGCCAGTTTTTAATCAAACTATGGACGCACATTAATATCTGCCATTGAGGGCGCACTGTCGGCGTACAAATATGCAAGGTTTTATGGTAAATTAACAAATTTGTACATTAAAATTTGAAAAACTCAAACAAACTGCATGGAAATTACTCAGCAGAGTGTGGCACAAGATCTTGAGATCGGGCATCCATAAAACATATAGCACCGACTATTGCAAAAATGTTCGCGTAATTGTTCACAATTTGTTGTGCTGTCACATTCGGCTTCTGGCTTCTGGCTGCTTCTTGCTGCTGCCCCAGCGGGCCGTCTCTTGCAACACCTTTCGAGGAACAGCGCTCCGATCTTGTCATGTTTTTCCTGTGCAATTTGTCAACTGACACATTTCCCTTTTCGACTCGAACATAAACGTATTGTGAAATACTATTGAGAGAGCCGCTGGCCCCTCTTCGTAGGCAGCATTCAAATGTAGCTCAAGTTTTATCACATGAAAAGCTGCCTGTACACTCAAAAAAAAAAACAGATAGAGAGAAAGACGCCAAAACCGAACCTAAAATTTAAATAAGATATAACATTTTTTTTTGGAAATTGTTTGTAAGAAATTTTACAATTTAAGATTTTAGGAATTAACAAAAATTCTCTTAAAATCAGAATTTCCATTTCTACTTTTGCCTGTTTTTGAGTAAATTGTAATATTTAATTATTTTCTCTGAGTGTAGGTATTTTGTGCGGCATCGCGCTCGAATTTGTTGTAATTAATTTACAACACGTTTCTCGTTGATGTTTTAGAGTTGGGTGGCTTTACATAACCATGCATTGGACTAAATGAAGCGCATAAAACGAAACTTTATTTATTGAATTTTTAGTAAATGTCGGAGGCAGCCAGGAACAACGACCAATACCCGAAAATAACATATATAACCTATATAAATTCAACACTCATTTGTATTTGATGTTAATTGTGGGGCAAGTTTTCCGATTGTGATGCAGCCGCTGGGGCTTTTGCAGGAGGCAGGGAGGCAACTCGTGGGGCAATCATAATTCATAATTTCCCTTTAATCAGCAGGGCGGGGCGGGGAACGAGCTTATTAAGTTGCACGTCAGCGAGCGCATAAATTTTTGGGGCAGCAACAAATACGGCGACATCGACGGGTTTGGATATGGATATGCGATATAGGGGGTGTATGGGATATATGTGGGGATTTGGAGAGCTGAAACTGAACGCAAGAGTCGTGTTATTCTATTTTCACGTTCGGCCAGCTCTCGTGCAGACCCTGAGATTTTGATGAATGTGCGCGTCAGCAAAAGAAAAATGTACAAAAATGTTTTTCATGCATGAGGTTTTTACGAGAAAATAATTGCGGAACGTTTGCCATTGCGGCTAATATTAATTGGCGTTCAGCAACAAAACTTACCAGATAATCCGACTGGCAACCCTTGCCGCTCAAACTGGGCGCCAGATTGTCGCCATCGCGTGTGGGCGTGGATTCCTTAAAAAAACAAAAAAAAAAAAAAAGAAAGAAAACAAAGCTGTGTTAATAACTACGATTATAGTCAATTAGGATATATTGTACCTGCAGCAGATCCTCGAGACTCTCAATGTATTCGATGGCGTTGCGCAAAATCTCGACCTTGGGCAGGCGCTGGTTTGGATTGGACGATGTGCGGCGCTTCAATATCTCAAAGGCCTCGTTAACCTAAAAAGCAGGCAAGTGGTAGCCATCGTCGTCAATTAAAATTATCATCGAAATTTTGGAAATCATAGAAATCCATTAGACATGCCATAAAAACCCACCCAGCGGCCTGCACAGCTCGGCCATTTAGTGGCTCTTTAATAAAGCATATTTTAAATTAAATCGCGCATAAAATTTAAACAATTAAACCGTTGGGCGCGGGTGTTGACGATGGCCAAAGTGTCACTTCTCCCCCCTTTTTCATAATGTTTAATGGTCTCTGTCGCAGGGGTTTTGTCGGTCTATAAATACGCCTCTCGGAACTCGGTTCTACAGTTTTTACGATTTGTCGCAGAACTCTCTCGAGCTCGTTTATGTTCTTGTTTAATGTTTGGCCAATCCGGCAGTTTAATGCTTGTTGGGTGGCTTCTTTCCACCTCCAGCAGTTTTTTTTCTTCAAATTTAGGGCCCAATGAGCTCAAGTGACATTTACATCCATGATGTGTTAATTTTTGTGGCGCAACAAAGTTGCACGCAATTGCAATGCAGACTTCACAATCGTTTCGACCAGATCAGCTCAGAAATAACTAACCATGTATTAAATACTTGTATGTTATTTTGACTTTATCTTTTATTCAAATATCTATGTCCCCAAATAATTACTAAATAACAACTTTCGAAAGCTAGAATCATATAGAAATTACATTTAACTTTAAAAGGAATATAAAAAATGAAATACAAATATTTTTACAATTTTTTTAATTATTTTGCTTAGCTGCCTCGATATTGATTTGCATGAAATATTGTTTTTAGCAGCATTAAAAATTGAAAAATTTAATAAAAATTTTAATTAAGAACCTTTTCCACTTAACGCCCCATATCGACATTATTTTCTGACATTTTGTATGAATATCATAATAACTGTGAATAACTTTTCGAACTGTGTTTGTGCAATGTAAAACAAAGCGCACAATTAATGATTATAAAAATTACATATACAATTTAATACATGTAATGTATGTAATATGTAATATCAATTTAATTACTGATCTTTATTTGCCCGCATTGCAAATTAATTATGCATTTTTAGGATAGCCTCTGAACTCTGTGTAAAGTACAGAAAATACTATATATTACTTAATAGCTAATGTATGTGTACATATAGCTACATAAGTTTTAATTTAAGCTTTAAAGTTTTTGTTCAATTCAATGTTGAAATGAAATAAACATAAAGCGCTTACAATTTTTCAATCGGGTTTTTAAAAAAACCGTAATTTAAAAAAATTTTTATTATGATTATTTTTTACTTCGTTCGAAAGAGATGGGAAAGTATGAATAAGTTTATGTTTTTCTCAATTTAAGGGGTGTGAAAGTACGTTGAACGTGATTTATCGAAGTTTATTTATATTGAATAATTTCGTGAAATATTTTTCCACTGCCAAATACTATTCTTACTACTACTACTACTACTACTACTACTACTACTACTACAAATACTACCACTACTACGACTACTACTGCTACAACTACTACTACTTCTATTACGACTACAACTACTACTACTACTACTACTACTACTCTTACTACTTCTACTACTACTACTACTACTACTTCAACTACTACCACTACTACGACTACTACTACTACTATTACTACTACGACTACCACTACTACGACTACTACTACTACTGACACTACTACTACTGCTACTACTACTACAAATACTACCAGTACTGCTACTACTACTGCTACTGCTACTACTACTACTACTACTACTACCACTACTACTACTACTCTTACTACTATTCTTTCTACTTCTACAACAACTACTACTCCTTCTACTACTCTAACTACTTCTACAACTACTACTACTACTACTATTACTACTACGTCTACTACTACTACTATTACTACTACTACTTCTAATGCTACTAATAGTTGCTACTACCATTTTATATAGATTCAATTCCTAAGCCAGCGAATTTGATTGAAATGAGATTTAGAACTCCACTTTGAGCTTCGTTGCCAACAATCCACCACTTGGGCTAGCTTCTGAGCTTTCCGTACCTTTCTTAGACGCCGTCGCTCTCGCATTGTGGCTGCCTTGCGGCGATCCACGGTGACGTTTTTCTTTTTGCAGGCCTTGCAGGCCCAGGTGAGGCAGGGACGCGACGACTGAGCCGAGGCGCACACCAGCGGGGCCAGCACGTGCTCCTCGGAGCTGAGGCTGCTGTCCTCGTCATCGTAGTCCGTTGTGTATATGGGTGAGGATGTCATGGAGAGCTGCTTGGCGGCGTCTGCTGCTTGGTGGCCTCGGCTGTTGAAGCTGCAGGCGGCGCTGCTGGCATCGCCGACGGCATTGAAACGACTGAAGAAATGCTGCAGCGTCTGGTGAGGATTCTGATGGACACTCGGATGCGGCAGGCTGCCGTTGTTGCAGCGATAGCCAGTCGGATGCACCTGCTGAGGATAGCTGCCGTATTCCTGCTTAATGTTATTGTGCGGGACGAGGCCTGCGCTCGAGCCCGTCAGCGTGGTGTTTGTGTTGTTGTATTTGGTCATGACTGGCTGACCCTTCATTCACTGATCACTTGACAGGCACTCCACTTCACCACACTTCACAGTGACTCACACGGACACGGGATCGAGAATCAAAACGAGATCGTGATCGTGATCGAGAATGAGAACGAGACGGAGACCGAGACCGAGACGAACCGACGCCCGCAACAAACGCGACACATTTGGCTGACAATATTGAAAATCAAAATCTTACCCAGATCCACATGTGCTCTGTTCAGATCATGCTGCGTTTTGAGTGGCTGCTCGTCGCCGCTCTCGAGTGGCTTCTATTTATAACGCGGCACGCCATTAGACACATTAGACCGCGCCGGCTGCCTCCGAACAGAAGGACGCGCACACTGCGCACAGGCCACGCCCCCTGCGAGCCACTATCAGCGATGCTGACGAGACGCTCAACTCAGGCTCTTTTGGATTTTCCGCTCAGTGAGATTCGTTTTGTTTTGCTGTTGTTTTTAAATGGCTTAAAAGACTTGGTTTATTTATCGCCAGCGCCCGAACGAAAATCAAATAAATTCGAATTCACCTGGCCAGCGATTAGCGCATCGCTTATAAATTCGAGACGGAAAACAATTCGTTAATGTGACACTTTTAATGGAGGCAGTCCACCCTCCCAAACCGAACCCCACCCCCACCCCCACCCTCCACCCTCCACGATTTTCATTGTTGGTTTTTCTTCGTTTTCATTTTTATTTTTTTTTTTGTTTTTTTTTTTTGTTTTTGGCTTCGCATCAAAGTGACCAGAAAATAAACGAAGAAAACTAAAAATTGCTGCTTCCCCCCACAGCAAATTTGTTTATTTATTGCTGCTCAAACATAATATATATCTTTGGAAATCACCTCTAAATCTTCCCGAATGATATTGTAAATCTTTTGTCTTAGGCTCGTGGTTTTCTGCATTTTTCCATTTTCCATTTCCATTTTCACATTTGTTTTGTTTTCTTTTTGTTGTTTTTCTTTGTCGTCTCATTTTTGTATTGCGTTGATAAATGTTTTGTTTTGATTTGCTCTGATTTTATTTTGGTGCTGGATTTTCACAAAATTTGTTTATGATAAGCGCAGGATAATCCCCAGTAGAAAATTAATCCACAATGTCAAATCCTATTTTATTTTGTGTAGGTTTGTGCTTTATTTAACTTTACGTTTGTTCTTGTTTATTTTGTAACAATATAATTAGGTCTTTATATAATATGTTTGTAGAAAGGATCGAAATCGCCTTAAAATATTTACTATTTATATATACTATATTTACTATTATCAAAGTTTGCATTTATTATATAATATCTGTATTTATTTAAGTTTTTCAAGTTCATGATTTTTTTTCATACAAATTTTAATAAATTGTATCCCTATTTTACTCTCTCTCTCTTTCTCCTTCTATCTCATATCCTTGTTTACTTATTTATCGTTAGTCTGAAGTCTCCCTCTCGCTTTCTCTTTATGTAGCCTTCTCTCTGTCCCTTCTTCTCTTTCTCTATTAATCTCACTCATTTTCTATCTCCTTCTTACTCGCTTTGTCGCCATGTGTCAAAAAATAACTTTGCCAGTGCTGCCCATGCTACACACTTACAGCGCCATCTATTGCTCGTGAATGTCAGTGGGTTATGTATTTGCTAGCCTTGAATCAACATTTAAATTGATGCATACTTTTAGGCATCAAAAGAAACATATACTTGTATTTAAAGAAGATGCAACAGAATGTTGCACATATTCATTTATCCAACTCGTAAAAAGTGCACTTTGAAAAAAAGCTCAGAGAAATGATAAATTTGTTTCCAATTAAAATTCCGATGAAAGCAGTGCAGTGTAAATTCAATTAATTAACTAAAAATAACAACTTTGCTGTTATCTAGATTTTTCGAGTTACTGATGAAACTTTCAGCACAAGTGGCAGCATTTCTTATCGCAAGTTCGGGCAAGGTCCCATACAAAACGCGTCAATTTATTAATATGTTCTGGATGTGGGTTTGTTGCTGTAGCTGTTGCCATAGCCAATGCTTTCTGCTTTCCATTCATAAAAACATGCAACATGCGGCAACTGCACGTGCAAATTACGTCAGCCAAACAAATGTGTAGGGGACAAAGATGCTGCTCCATATACAAGTGGGAGTAACAAAAGCGCATGCCCTACAAAGCAATACAATAGGGAGAGAGCGAGAGAGAGAGAGAGCGAGAGAGAAAGAGAGGGAGAGAGATAAAGAGAAAGGTAGTGGACTAGAAGGCAGAAAGCTTTCTTATCAAAACAAGCCTTAGATCTCGGCCATTGGCTTTGTCCAACTGACAACAGCTGTGAATGTGCCACAAAGCGTATCAACAAAATTAAACCTGAGAATTTTATATGTATGTATATATGCGCAATGAATGCACATTTATATATGTACATGCATATATATAAATCAAGACATAGCGCAGTGAAAGAAAACAATTTTACATTGTTTTCTGTGCACTCAGCTAAATATTTACGATGGGACGAGTAAAAATGCCAAGATGTGCTGCTCGCCAAGGGGGCGGACGGGGCGAGGCGGGCCATTGCGTGGCAATATTTGAGCGCGGAAAGGCGGCGCAAAGCACGCAGTTACATTGAAGCCGTCGCAACAGACGGTTGGGCGCGCAGCAGCAGCTCGTCGTGTGTGAGTGAATCCCATTGTGAATTTGTTTCGCTAAAAACAACACAAGCAAACATACGCATACGCATGTATGTATGTCCGTACATCGATATTGTGAATATGTATTTTGTAAACAAAACAAATTGAACATAGAAAAAGAAAAGATGCTGATAAAAACGGCGGCAAGATTTGAGAGTGCAGTGCAAAAGTTGAACGGAAGTTGATAAGCACAAAACGGATAGTTGCCAAAGCTAAACGAAGCGAAACAACAAACCAAAATAACTATTAACCGTTAAGCGTTGAGCGTTAAGCGTTTACTGTGAAAGCTGCCAGAAATGAGCAGGTAAAGAGCTGCCAAGCACAGCATCAACTGTGATGATATTGAAAGCAATGCACTGAATATGTGTACACATGTACATACAAATGTGTGTATGTGTGTCAGCATGCCAAAAGTTGATGGGCCGTTTGACTGACAGCGCGCGGTTCTCTTGATACACTACTACAAGCACACGCGTGCACAGATAAAAGCTTCAGTGTCAACGTTCACATATACATACATATATACGTGTACTTTCTTGTGTGTGTAATGTAATTCGCACGCTCTCTTGTAAATGCTCGTATGTGTGTGTGTGTGTGTGTGCGTTTTTGTTTTGTCTCCTGTTCAGGGGCACCTGTTATTGTCATTCGTTTTACTCTCACACAGTAGCTGTAGCTCTCTCCCTCGTTCTCTCTTTGTCTTTCGGCCTGCAATAAACATTGCTGTCGGTTCATCAAAGCACATTGAAATATATTTTATATTTATTTTTTACTTGTATTTATAAGTATTTACATGCGCAAGTAATAAAATGATGGGCCATGCAATCAGAAGCAACCATGCGAGGTTTATAGACAGGCAGTAATATAATAATTCATATATAATTAAATGCATACAAATGCACATTTGTTTTTGAGCTGCTTAAAAGCAAAACTGGAAAATAGTTGGGCCCAGCCTGCTCTGTTCCAAAAGTGTCGCACTTCAAGGTCAACAGCTGATCGAGGCTGTGCCCAGATTTACGAGAACTATTTCTCTATAATCACTTGTTAGCCTGATATTCTCAGACTGATTTTTAGGCACGTGTATGGGCATTCATATTTTAACATCTGTAATGCATTTGGATTGTCCACTCTTTTGATTATTTTTCGATTATTTTCGGTTATATAAACACTATAAACAAGCGGTTTTAAACCGAACATTCCGTAAATCTTGAACCGGACATTGAACTAAACTGAATCGTTGTTCTTTTTTTAAATGGCTGGTTAAATATAGATACGTTGAAACATGTTAACCTCAATAACTGAATAAGCACTTGCTTATATACATATATATATATTTAAAAAAAATAAATGATATGAAAATATATTTCTTAAAATAATAAATTTGTAACCGTCAACCGAACGAAACATTTTTTGTATACCCTGAACCACTGTCTGTCCGTCCGTCTGTATGAATGCAGCGATCGGACTAGAAACTTTAACCCTTTAACAAGTAAAGTTTTTTTACAATTGCCCTTTTCCTAAAATCAATACAAATCAGCAACAATCTAAAATTTGTTAAGTTTTTTAGATTATAAAAACTAGAGACACCAAATTAGGTTCACACGAATGTTAATAAATGCTTTAGCACTCAAATAATCAATTGAAATTAATTGCATTAACATTGATAAAGGAACACAGAAGTTACTAAAGAAAACGCGTGGTAAAATTTAAAAAATTTTACAAGCCAATCAGCAGCAAGCGCAAGCAGTGCAAGTGCGAGCAGTGTGAGAGCAAGCAGTGCATCGATGTGCATTGGATTTGCATGTAAATACTTTTTCTTCGAATTTATTTATTTGTAAAATGCATTTAACGACAGCTCGCAGCTGGGTTCAGGGTATTTCCTAGTCGGGCATTCCCGGCTAGCGCACTCTTACTTATTTATGTAAGAGTTGTTGATTTTTCAAGGTGCGACTGCTTACGTACTTAATCACAACAATAATAAAGCTTTAAAAACTTAAGTTATTGATGCTGAAATACCAATGCACAACTTGACAAATTTATGCATATAAGCCTGCTATAATTGCTGCTTAATAAATGGTTAAATTTAATCAGAATATATTGAATTTTTTATAATAACAGTTACTTTTTAAAACCAAAATTTCTAACTTCATCATCTTAATTTGTTTGACGCAAAAGTCATTTCGCTTTTTAAAAGCATTTGGTTAATTAAACCAAAACCTGTTTAATTAACCAAATATACTAATACAAAGTATATATATTCAACAGCCCCTCTCAATAAATATTTGTATGAACATATATCGTAGGTAATATCCATAAAAAATGCTTAACATCAAGACAATACAATGGCTCAAGCTTATATTTGCTTGGCCATTAAGTTGTTTCTAACACTCTGTAAAAATTAGGCCAATTGTGATAATTGAACACCGCTGACATTAACATACTTAAAAACATCTGTGTTGTGTTTGTGTTATTAAGAGTCGAAATACACTTGAACCTAATCTCTTTATCAAATATTAAATACAATTTTCGCTCTTATCGAGCGGGCTAATAAATTGAAATACTTTGGGTAAATAGTCTGGGACGAGTTTTGCAAAAGCCCCCGGGAAGCAAATTAAATAGAAAGGCTTATCAGTGCCACGTCGAGTCATATAATGATACCTTATCAACTGGAAACGCATCAATTGATAGTCAAAATGCTGTCGATGTATTTAATAATTTATAAATCACTTTTACCAGGCAGCTTCTACTCTGCTGCAGATTAATTGCTAAATAAAAATATATATACTCTAAACTATATTACAGCCACTTATTTTTAGCCAGTCATTTGAATTACGTGCTTAATGTGTTAATATTTGTGTATAATAAAATAAATATATATTTAATTGGTTTTTTTCTAAAGTGCAAATACAAATAGCTTTGTTTATTTCAATTTCAAGTGCCCTCATAATTTGCAAGAATTTGTTAAGTAATGCAAACAAAAGGCATTTGAGCTGCCAGTTAAATACAATCGTAAATACACATATGTACATATGTATGTATGTATGTACATATATTTGTACGAATGAGATACGTTTTTAGCGTAGAGACACGTTACAATTCGAGTGACAGACGGGCATTGAATTAGGCAACATCAATTTGCACTAAACGATAAATTACACACATTGTATTGCTAAGTGACAAACTATAAGATACAATTGTGCACATCAGATACAAATGGCTAAATGGGAAATGAGATATAAGCAATGTTACATGTGACCGGCACATGGCTGCTTTTGTCTGCTTTTATTATTCTTGTTGACGAGTTTCACACACTGGGTGAATAATACACACAAATACACAAATACTCACACACAGTATCTATGTAAATTGCAAAATATTGTATAAAACGACAGTAGATCATGTGTAGCTGGGGCATTGCTGTGGCGCCTGTTACCCGAAAAATACCAAAAACCGAATGAAAAGAATGGGAATAAGAATGAGGCACACAAGCAAGCAATTAAGCACACCCTTGCCGCCCCGAATTGTGCGCTTATCTATGGCCCCATGCACTCTGAAAATAGCAACCTTGAACCGCTGGCAAAAAACTTTCACAATGAAAAAAGTTCAGTATCAAGGACCCAGAAATGAGCAGAATGTATCTCTGGGATTGTCTCGTAGACACATACACCCATACATGCATACACACGCAAACAAACATACTTACACACGAGTATAAACAAAAAAAAATGTTTGCTTTATTTGCTTCACACGCAAACCGGCAACGTTGCGTATACGTAACGAATGAATTGCTAGCGCAACAAAAATGAAAAACGCTCTCGTCTACGAATCCGTCAGTGTATGTATGCATACGTATGCATGTATGTAAGCCTTTATGGTGTACGTGTGCGTCCTCTTTAGGTATTTAAAACTTTTGGATATTTTCCATGCGCATTTTTTGATTTTTGGGTCAGCAAAAAAAGCAAAAAACATGTTTAACTTTGCTGATATTTAGAAAGAGCGTGGAAAAAAACAAAAAACTCACACAATCGAATTGCTCGCTGCGTGGGATAGACGATAATCAAAACAAAGTGTGCAAAATGTTTAAATATTCATGCAAACACATTGAGTATAAATGAACACACGCTATAAAATCGCTAAAAATATCAAATACACACACACTCACATCACATACATACACAATCGCGACAGCGATACAAAATAAAAAAATAAAAAAAACAAATCTGAACACCAAACATGCCGGACATTTCTGGCTGCCCGTTCCCATTCTTATTTAACATCTGCGCAGTTCAGAAAAAAAGACTAAATCCCAATATCTAACTATGTTTGCTGAAAACAAATTATATATAAATATATATATGTAGATATACATATGTATATATATAATACAACTACTGTATAAATGTGCAAGTGTATGTATTCGTCTCAATGAAGGTGTATTTACTCACAAGTGTGTGTGTGTATGTGTGTGTGTGTCTCTTTGTATATGCGAAAGTTTTCTTTCATACCGTAAAGACAGGTTGTTTTTTCCCGCCAAATTTGGCAGTGAGCATTGACAAGAGATAAATATTTGAATATTGTCTTAACGCTTACGACCCTATAACCCGCAAAAAAAGCCAAGGCACTTACTACACTCAACAAATAAATAAATAAAATAATATTTATAAACTTAAACTTTAAATATAGTTTTAATTACAGTCTACACAATTTAAGTATTTTTTTTTAATGGAATAAAGGAATGAAAACAATATTTTATTGCCACATTTACCTTAAAAATAATAATAATAAAAGAGTAATAATAATGAGAAAGGAATATATATATAAATATAAAATATAGAACATATAACTTCAATAGGAAGAAGAAAATCAAATCTTACTAAGGCTTACATTTTAAATTTGTGCTATAAAGATAAAAAAATACATTTTATAATAGTAACTTTAAACTGGCATTAAAATCAACAGAAATTGAATGCACAATCAGATTTTTATAAATCTAATCATTGATTGATAATATTTATTATTATGAAGAAATTAGCTTTAAGTAATTCCCATTTCAAATAGCACTTAAATAATTTTGAAGTATGTCCAGGCCAGATAATCAATTTGTTCAGTAAAATTTTGCCGTCTCATTTTATTTGAGATTTAGTGCCAATTAACTATGCATATAAATAATACACCACACCTAATGGGCGAATTTTGTATGGATGATGTTCGAGGCAAGTCGGCTCTACCCTAAGTCAAACCAAAGAGCTCGTCGTCGATTCAGTTTCACTATCAGCGGAGAGAGAGAGAGAGAGAAAGAGCGAGCCATCTGCTGGGCGGGAAGGTGAGAGGGTAAACGTGAGCGCGCCAGCCAACAACAATTTGAATATGCTCGCACACATATAGACTTAGGTTTGTATGATTTTCAGTAGGTTCACCGATAAGTCTATTCCGCCAACGCTGCAGACGACTTAGACAGAGCGTCATAAATATTTATTCTATTATTTTTTTCTCTCTCGCTCCGAAATGTTTTCGTGTTTCGCACTGACCGTGCGGCTGTTTAATTTAAACTTAGGATCGGCAGCCGCACGGTTTAGCTCCCGGCCACAAGCGGAACTATTTAGAAGTAGCTTGCGAGCGGTATTCGTAAAATATATATAAATACATAGCGCATATTAGGCCAATACTTTCGATTGATCAAGTAAGCGCTGGCGTCCCAAACTTTTATATGTGACGAATGTTATTTTAAATTTTATTTTTATCTAATATGTAACAAAAAGGTTGACTAAATTTTCCCTAACACCCACATAGATGGTCAAATCGGCTGAGCGCTTGGACGTAAAATGAGAAATGTGAGATAGCAGCAACGCGTTGCATGCAACCCCCACCTGAAATACCTCCAGCATGCCAATATAAAAGCCGAGCACTACACAGCAACATCTACACATACATAATTCACATCTGAATACAATCAACCACTTCATTTGGGCTCAAATTACCAGTGCGATAGCATTTTCATTTGGACACGTAATGGCACACTTCAGCGGACATCAGGCCCCCACCGAGGTGCCCGCACACTTCAAGAACCTGTTTACGAATGGCAAATTGGGCGAAGAGGATGACGGCAATAACAATGGCAACAACAACAACGACGGCAACAACAATAATCAGGAGAATCGTCCCGATAATGGCAATAATGATAGCCACGCCGCCTGCTGGGTCTTTGGCTACGGCTCGCTCTGCTGGTATCCGGGCTTCACCTACAACAAATGCATCACCGGCTATATAAGAGGCTACGTGCGCCGCTTTTGGCAGGGCAACGTAACGCATCGGGGCACCGAGCAGGAGGTAAGTTCAACTACACAACTTAGCTTAGAGCTTGCCATTCAGTTCGAATGTAAAAACACTTGTATTACGATCATTTCTAAACATTCTAGCTGGCTTTCTCATATTTGTCGCCGATTCTCTGTATTTGTATTATTAACTAATTATCTAATTGGCATGTGTTATCAGTAGCAGACAAAACAAACGAACGACCAGACGGAGTGAAATTAACATACTCGACACTCTAACGACTGGCGACTTTCGAGACATGCATATAGAATACAGAATTAAGATGAATATTTAGTTTTTGAAAAACATTCTTTAAGCCAGACCTATTGAAAATTAATCAACGCACGTCTGGCCATCTATGTACATATATGTAAATAATATAAACAGTTTATAACTTTTAACCGTGCTTAATCAGCGCATTAATATTGTTAATTTTATTGCGACAGAAAATTGAATATTCTCTTTGTTATTTTAACGAACAATGCAAAAATAGGCCAAGGTCCAACTTACATTATCGACGAGCAAGTAAACAGAACGTGCACTCCTTAACTCTACATATAAATTTCAAGAAAAATCGCATTTATTATTATATATTGTATATATTTATCTATATATATATTATCTGTATTTTTTACAGCCTGGACGTGTCGCCACCCTTGTCGAGGACAAAGAGGTAAGCTTTTACTTGTATATATATAAAATATCAATAGTGTCTAGTGAACGGGTAAAAAAGTTATTGCGCCGTTCGAATTTCCCTAAGTAAGCCCCATTCCGTGTAGAAAAGGGGCGGCGGGCAGCCGTAACAAACACGCCCCCCTCTCTACTCGTCCATATCTTAGTGATCTCTGGCACATTTCCGCAGTCAGCCGAGCGCAACAATTCGAGACCCTTAAAAATGCGGGTCTCTCTTCATTGGAGTACGCAAGGCGAAATACCGCGAAATATAGGCGAATTTGTACGGCGGAAAAACCGCCGTACCAACTTTTACGCCTTGATACTTTCTATCCTAGGCCCGGGGACTTTACCCAGGGTGAGATATTACAGCTACCAGGAGCTCGTTTGTGACCCCGAGAGACAAGCAAGGAAAACTCAAATCGGCCTAACAAAATAATCACATGCCGCTATTTATATGTGACGAACCCAGAAAAACGAGTTGGGAATTCTAAGCACACAAAAATAATCAAATCAAGCAGATACGATAACAATTTATACACGCTGAACGAAATTTATTTTTATTTTAAAGAGAAATATGTTTAGAAATATGTTAATACTTTTTAGATATTTATTTAAATGATTTAATTTATTATAATTCTAGGGCATTACATGGGGCTGTGCATACAGAATAACAGGCTCAACTGCTCTGGAGTATCTCAAGCAACGTGAATGCACATTGGGTATGCAATTCGATTTACATAAAAATAAATATATAGACCGATTCTAACTCAGCTTTAATTTAATTTACAACAACAACAACAGGTGGCTATGCAACGCTTGACACAAAATTCTTCCCCCGCGTCGCTTCGCATAACACACCCTTCAGCGGCGAGGCCGTCGAGGTGATGGTCTATGTGGCTACACCGGAGAACAGACATTGGTTGGGTGAAGCGCCTCTGGCGGTAATAGCACAACAAATCGCCAATTGCCGTGGTCCGAGCGGACATAATGCGGAATATTTGCTGCGATTGGCATTTTTCATGCACGAGGAGATACCAGGCGTGCGGGATGAACATTTATTTGAGTTGGAGCGACTGGTGCTGCACGAGATCTATCGCAAGGAAATCCCCCTGTCATCTGTGATGGGTCGCAATCCTGATCGCATACGCCGCGACTCACACGAAGACGTTCGCCGCCCGCCATCATTTGAGTTTACGTCGCGAATACCGGACACGAAACTGCGCTGCTTAAATATTTGATTGTGGTTTTGGTCTCGACCACAAAGGACATGCATGTGGAATATTCCAAATACATTATCAATATTTGCCAGCAGGGGATACGAGAGTCTATGACTAATATCAATGTATTCTTTAAATTGTAAATAATCATAGCCTTAACGTAAGCCGTAACTACTCTCGATAACTGATCTGATATAGTTGTTAAGCATTAACTAAGTTCTCTTAGTGCATAAGTCGCGTCCTCTACGCACACATTTACATTTATATACAAAAGTGCCCAAGAAATGAGAAAAAATAAGTCCAAAAGAAAATAAAAAGAAAATCAAACAATCAAATCAACCATTTTCATAGAACTGAATTTCTAAATACTTGAAACAGAAATAACAAACTAAAATTATTGATTCATTTGAAAGCCCGCAACACTTACAAACTTTATTTTTATTGTTTACGTACGCAAAAAGCTAAGCTTGGGTTTCTTTAAATTGAATTTAAATTTAAGGGATATTGGCCAAGTAGTCCTTGATTGTAGCGGGGTCCAGACGCTTAAAACCGTTTTGATCGCAGATTCCAACTTCAATATTGTCAGAAGTCATTTTTCCTTCGAATCCTTCTTTCAGAGTCAAAATGGCAGTGTGCACAGCGTCTTCCAACTCAAGGTCTTCGCTATAACTACAATTGCAATACAAACATTAGGTTTTATTAAATATTTAAGCCCCAGCACACTTACCGCTTTTCTAAAAATGTTTTGCCGTTAACCGCATTCTTTCCCATTGCAGTGGCCTTCCAAGCGAAATATGCACCAGAGGGATCTGATTGATAAAGATAAGGACGGTCATTGTCCCAGCCGCAAATCAACAACGACACACCAAAGGGACGCACGCCACTAAGAAATAGAACATTTTACGTATATTACTAAATTGAACAGAAAACGTATATATGATTTTTACCCGGACTGAGTATACTCCTGCATTAGTGTTGCCACGCGCTGCACGAGTTGAGACACAGGTATGGGTTCCTTATAAGTCAGATAGTATGACTGCGCCAGTTTACGCGCTTGTTTCACCAGCAAGCGATAGTCTGGACCCATGCCAGAATACACCATTCCAATATGCTTGTTTATCATTTCTACGCGGTGCACGCTATGTTCCTCATAGAGCGGCGATTTGTATTTGTTTTCTGTTGCAATAACGACGCCATTGGAAGCTAAAGAAAGCCGAAGAGTTCTTATACCTCCCACACAATGAAATTTGCTAGCATGCCCTTACCCATAATGCCAACAGAGGGTGCGCCACCAGATACAGCTGCCAAGGCATATTCCAATTGGACGAGCTTTCCTGAAGGACTGCAATTAAACGAGAAAATTAATGTTTGTGCCAGTCATGCACACGAGTTATGCTTGATGAAAAGCAGAACTTATAAACATCACTCTGCTGTGCAATTTAAGGCGCTACTTGCCTAAATGTTGTCAGGGAAAAGCTGTAACGTTCAGTAGCCATTGTTTCTGGCTTAAATTTGAGTTACAATAATTTTTAAATAAATGCCGACAATCCTCACGAAAATGACAAGATGACAAGCAGAAACTAAAGCTATGACACTATCGAACATTTCACCAATAGTATCGAATTATGTTTACAACGATAGTAAAAAAATACTATCGCAATGTATAATGGTGGCAGTCGATTGTCAACATTTTATTTTTTTTTTAAATTAGCTAAGAGAGCAATGACATTATGATTTAAATTAAGCTAAAATTTAATTCAATAATAAAACGTTCAGTAAGTGTTTATCGGATTAGACTTAATTAATTGGGTCCGTATTATAATTAAACTTTTGTTAATTTAACTTTGCAACTTACCGATTGCTATATTAAGCTAAATGTCGACTTGTTGACAATGCAACCGTGCCAAAAATTATCGAAGTCATCAAAGCCGGACAGTGTGGATTGTTGTTTGTCTTAGAAATTAAACTTCGCCAAAAATATGGTGCGTGGTGCGCTACGTGGCGGCAGGCCAATGCGCGGTGGCATTCGGCCGCCGTTTAAAAAAACATTTGTACCGCGACATCCTTTTGATTTAACTTTGGCCGAAGTTGTTTTCCCAAAGGTTTCGCCGGCTGTGGACGATTCTGCATTGACAGCGGTAAAATCGATAAAAGAAGAAAATACATATTTAGAAATATATAAGCGAGATTGATTTTTTGTTTTCCAATAGGCTCTATTAAAACGCAACCAGGACCTTAGTCCTACTCCGGCCGAGCAGACGGCTATTGGTAACTTGGTAACTAAGGTGCAGGCGGTTTTAGATAACTTGGTCGTTGCTCCGGGCGATTTCAACACTTGTGTAAGTAACTGTGGCAACCGGCATTCTCGTAAAGTTACATCTAAAGTCCAACCATATATTCGCAGCAATTGGAAGAGGTACGCCAAGTGGGTTCCTTCAAGAAAGGCACCATTCTCACCGGAAATAATGTAGCCGATGTGGTAGTTATTCTCAAAACTCTGCCCACTAAAGAAGCCTGCGAGGCGCTGGCCAAGAAAGTGGAGGCAGACCTAAAAAATAGCATGAAAACCGAAGTGTTGACCAAGGGGGAACAACACACTATAGAAATACATGACAGAGGCTTCGATGTATCGAATTTGCAAGCAAAGGTGCGCATTCTAATTGCCACCTTGCCACAAAACTTGCGAAAACTCGAACCAGAAATTCATATGGATCACAAGTTGATGCAGAGTCATTTGGCGGCCATTCGTCATACTCGCTGGTTCGAGGAGAATGCTCACCACTCGTCAATTAAGGTCCTTATACGTATTCTAAAGGATCTGACCAAGCGGTTTGATGCCTTTTCGCCACTCTCCTCCTGGATGCTCGATTTGATTGCCCATCTGGCAATTATGAACAATCCATCGCGTCAAGCACTGCCAATTAATTTAGCTTTTCGCCGCGTGTTTCAACTACTATCTGCTGGATTATTTCTTCCTGGATCGGCGGGCATAACCGACCCAACTGAACCGGGTCACATCCGGGTGCACACAGCGATGACGCTAGAACAGCAGGATGTATGCTGCTACACGTCCCAGACACTGTTACGGGTATTGGCACACGGTGGATACAAGCATATTCTAGGATTGGAGGGTAACACGAGCATTGTGCGTGAAATGTCCGTTTGGAATGGAGTTGTGGTTTCACCGTTGACACCCGTGTATGAAAAGCCAACCGACAAAAAGGAAGGTGATCTCGAGGAGGACATTGAAATGATAGAGAATGAAAACGAGGATGATGGCAGCGACGATGCAGCCGAATAAATTATACAATAGGAATTTCATACATTTTATTATCAACAGGAAGTATCAATAAATTTCGCTGACTTTTGGCATCAGCACATGCTCAGTTATGGGCTCATCTTCATCAATGCTGCCCTTCAGCTGCCTGTCAATTATATCAAAATATCGTTCAGCTGGAATACCCGGCGGGTCGCTGACCTTAATTGTTAAGTCGGCTTTTTGTATTGTGTGCCCCTTTTCCAGATTTCGAGCAGCTACCACCGATTTACCTAATTTGAGGCGACATGGCAGTTCGCAATCCAATATGTCCTTCTCTTTAACCTCCTTAAGCGCTTCCGACAATTCAACTCCGCCACCCAAGATTTGGAAAACTTCTTCAGCCCTATAGCCAGTGGTGCAAAGATATTGCTTATGCCTGAACTCATTTATGCCACGGACTAGCGCATACATTTCCCTAGGCTCAAGAGAGCAACGGTGATCAGAGCCTTTAAGGGTTTTATCTAACGTGAAGTGTCGCTCAACTATCCTGGCGCCCATCAAAACAGCTGCTTGAGTGATGCACACACCGAGTTCATGGCCAGAGTATCCAATAGTTACATGGGGAAAACGTCTCATCAATGTTGGAATCATACGTAAATTGCAGTCATTCGGTGGCGTCGGATATGCAGAGATGCAGTGCATCAATGCATAATTAACGTTTCCTGCCTGACTCATGAGTTCAACTATCTTGTCGACTGTTAACATTGTTTGCATTCCCGTCGATATAACCAGAGGTATCTGCAGACGAGCAGCTTTTGTCAACAGTGGAAAATTGTTGGCATCTCCTGATCCAATTTTTATAAAAGGCACCTTTAAACCGACAAGAAACTCCAGAGATCGCTGCAAATGAAAAAACATTCTGGAAGAACACTTCGAATTGAAAACCTCTGCTCAATTACCTCATCCATGGCAGATGCAGTGAAATCAATTCCAATAGCATAGCTATATGCTTGCAGCAGTTGAAACTGCTCCTTCGAGAACTCTAGATATTGTTTATGTTCGCCATAGGTCTCACCCCAGGCATGTTCGCTCACATATTTTCGATTAAGGGCGGACCGTGTAAACTTCGCTGCCAAATCGGATTTTTGAAACTTAACACAGTGGCATCCCGCTTTCTTTGCCTCAAATATCATCGATTTGGCCGTTTCAAGGCATCCTTGATGGTTCTGGCCAATTTCCGCGATTATATAGACCTCGTTACAGGCTTTTTTTCTTATTAAATCAAGCAACATTTTGCCAGCACTCACTCAATTGAATTTAATTAATTAGATTGTTCTTGCTAGCAATTGGTAGCCGGATGAGACAGCATGATAACTTTGTGTGTGACCATTGTAAAACTGAGGAAAATATTGTTTTGTATTTTATTTCAAAAATAAAAATTTGAGTCCCTCATATTGCATCCATAATTGGTTTTTGTGTAAACTGTTAAATTGTAAACGGTATTTTTTAACAGTTAATTTTTTAAAGGTATTTTTTTTTAGCTTGGACATAGTGTTGCCGTACTACATTTTTAAATAAAGGTGGCAATGTACTGACCATTAACACCATTGTTGTCACGCTTGCACCAGCCACTTAAAGCCAAACGACGCAAATGGCGGGCAACATGGCAACGCTGGGAGTGCAAGTGAGACAAAGTACGCATGAAGAGTGTGACTAACTGCCCATTTCACTTCCTCCTGTTTTTTTACTCGTGAAATGTGGGCACACTGAAGAAATTTTCTGGTAGTAGCTGTGCTGTGAAAAATATTTATAGTGAAAAAATATACATCAGAGCTACTTGCCATTCTTCGGTGTAAAATTAAAGCACAGTAACTGCGCAGTAAAACAGTACAGAAACATGGGCGATGTTATGAATATCGACAGCATCATATCACGACTTCTGGAAGTGCGTGGGGCACGGCCAGGCAAAAATGTTCAGCTCTCGGAGAGCGAAATTCGTGGCCTCTGTCTGAAGTCGCGAGAGATATTCCTCTCGCAGCCAATACTGTTGGAGCTGGAGGCACCGTTGAAGATTTGCGGCGACATACATGGCCAATACTACGACTTGCTGCGGCTCTTCGAATACGGCGGCTTTCCGCCGGAGTCAAATTACCTGTTCTTGGGCGACTACGTCGATCGTGGCAAACAGTCGCTGGAAACCA
Source organism: Drosophila nigromelanica (assembly GCA_004149465.1). Taxonomy (NCBI): domain Eukaryota; kingdom Metazoa; phylum Arthropoda; class Insecta; order Diptera; family Drosophilidae; genus Drosophila; species Drosophila nigromelanica. The sequence continues at coordinate 34,776 of SCDS01000119.1, read as the reverse complement.
TTTGCTTGCTGCTCGCCTACAAGATCAAATACTCGGAAAACTTCTTCTTGCTGCGCGGCAACCACGAGTGCGCCAGCATAAACCGCATCTACGGCTTCTACGACGAATGCAAGCGCCGCTACACTATCAAATTGTGGAAGACGTTCACCGACTGCTTCAATTGCTTGCCAGTGGCGGCCATTGTGGATGAGAAGATATTCTGTTGCCATGGCGGTCTCAGTCCAGATCTCTCGTCGATGGAGCAAATCCGGCGCATTATGCGTCCCACCGATGTGCCAGATCAGGGCCTCCTGTGCGATTTGCTGTGGTCCGATCCGGACAAGGACACCATGGGCTGGGGCGAGAACGATCGTGGCGTCAGCTTCACTTTTGGCGCCGAGGTTGTGGCCAAATTCTTGGAGAAGCATGAGTTTGATCTCATTTGCCGCGCCCATCAGGTCGTCGAGGATGGTTACGAATTCTTCGCCAAGCGCCAGCTGGTCACACTCTTCTCGGCGCCCAACTACTGCGGTGAATTTGACAATGCTGGCGCAATGATGTCTGTGGATGAAACACTGATGTGCTCATTCCAGATTTTGAAACCGGCCGACAAGCGTAAAAAGTAATGTCACCAATAAAAACTTCCCACACACCCACACATACACACACACATACAAAAACACAATTTTCTATACAAAGCAGGCAACCAACCAATAAGAAAATTTAATGATTCAACGTAAGTGAGCACGAGTAGCGTAATAACTAGCATATCAATTTCTTATCTGCATTTCTATCGTCAGCAGGGGCAAATCTAATTTTACAAACCCAGCACCGCCAGAGAGGGAAGAACCAAACGCGCTGCGTTAAAACAAAAAAATAAATAAAAAATACAATATACAACCCAACCCTGGACAACATATGACCTTTTAAGAAATAAAGAGATTTGCTTCAATTGCAACAAAACATTCGCATGCATTCAAACAGGCATCACTTACGTAGAAACCATTTATTTTGATAAACATTAACCCCCTACCTAAACCCACACACACACACATATACGTGTACATATATATGTATATGTTTTGTCCAATTTAAACATGAGACTAAAATGTTAGTACAAGAACAGCAAAATAAAATTTGACATTTGATATAGACACGATCAAAGCGATCAATCAGAAAGAGCAATTTGGTCTTAAAAGCTATGACATTACAAATCGCAAAATGGAAGGAAAAAAGTTAATGCTTGCCAAGAAAGTAAAAGTAAACACTAAGTTATGACCTTCAAAAAACAAAAATCAGTTTATGTTCGTCCATATTGCAGCCAACAGTTATTGGTACCGTTGTTCCATGTCTTATTAGTTGACATCCATGTCCGTTTTCCTTTTCAAATTATGATCAACTGTTATAATTCGATTCACGCTTACATGTACAATTTATACTTTTATCATCTTTTTAACATTTTTAAGATGTGTTTGAACAAAACAAAAAAAACAAAGAAAAATAAATTACTATTATTAATATATATTACCAATAATCCTTTGTATTAATAAAGAAACGATATACCACGTGTATGAATTATAAAACTGATTTCAATAAATATTTGAAAACCCCACGAAATATTGATATTTAATGGAAAACAACAACATTTAAGGAGTTGCGTGCTTTAATACACGTTTTATTAACATTTAAGAAAATACTTTACACTTTATAGTCTTACAAACATTTCTATGAGAATGCATTTTAATGGGATGTTTAATGTGAAAGTTCGTACAACGATTCACTCGGTATTGTCAGCCCGGCTAGGTTCAGCTTGGACGGATACGCTTTGGTTTGTATTGGCAATCTCGGTGTCAACGGCCGTATTGTTTTCCTCAATGCGGCAATTATCGAGAGCTACGCTCAGTTCCACATCAGCTTGGGCAACTGCTGAATTTTCTGCACCATTGGCTACAGGCGCATTCTGATTGGTCTGTTGTATTGTCTCCGACTCAGCTGGCGTTTCAACTGGCTCAGCAACTGTCACTGGTTCTGAATCAGATTCGCCGGCGGCGGACGCACTCTGCTGTCCCTGCAACACTTCGGGGTTTATGTTATTTATAATGGCGCGCAAACGTTGAATTTCTTCGTTTGCCTCCTGCAGGTCCTGCGACAAGCGTTCGTATTTATCGTGCTGATGCCTAACAACGCCAATGTTGTTGCGTATGTACTCCATTGGGTTTTCGGGGCGCTCTTTGATTACACGTATAAAAATTTTCGTAAGTGAATCAAGAACGCTTCCGCGCTCCAGATAGCGACGAATCTCATCACGTTTGGGATCAATTGGCTGCATTTAATTTAAATAAAATCGTTTAAACAACAAAGTTTTAGGCAATTAAAACAAAGCTTACCTTAAAGGACATGCTGAGAAAATGAAATAGAATAGATTAGAGTTGCATCGAATCTTTCGAGATAAGTTCTATCGAACGATTGGTGAACTAAGTTCTTCATGGTCGCTTATCGATTTTTTATAGTAGTAACATAGGAAGATAAGCCGAAACTTCAATTTATTTCGACGGCCTATGGTCACTAAATCGAAGAATTACAAGAATAAGCAAACCAAATCCATTAAATAAAACTGTAATCAAACGACAAGCTACCGAATGGTGTTGCCATTTTAACTGGTTGACTTATCGATAAGTTCACTGTGCGTGGCTGCTGTGAGTGGGACAAGGACAAGTAATTCAAACAAAAATGCGCAATATATAAAACAATAATCAATTGCATTCGGTTTATACTTATATTCACTGTTTAATTTGTAACAGTTTAGCTCAACATAGAATAGTGTATAAATAGGCGACTGATAAATTCAATGCGAAAATCATATGAATATTTTCTTGTTTTTAATACTGTTTTATTTAATAGTATTCAAATAGTTTATTTACAAAAATTAAGTTAAAACCGCATTCGTTTGTCAAGCATCACATACGGGAACCAAAAAATATAATGATAATAATTGCACATGGTGATTTCCCTTTGGTTCAAGGGATGTTTGGATCAACGTATAGCCTGCGACATATGCAAAGGCGTAACCATCAGCGTCAGTTCAGCATCCTTAAGATTGGCACCTCGCAAATTTGCCTCCTGTAAATCGCTGCCTGATAAATTGCAACGCTCCAGATCTGCGCCGGCCAGCACAGCGGCGCGTAAATTACAATTTTTCATATTTGCATTTTTTAGATTTGCCACGCGCAAATTGACACCAGCCATATTGCTGCTCTCAAGGCAGGCACCCTTTAAATTTACGCCCTCCAGATTCGTGCGCACACCAGTGGGATCCTCAAAGTTACAACCACGTAAGTTGGCGCCCTCCTAGATAATTATACATGCATATAAGTTATTTGCGATCAACGGAAAGTTATGGAACACACACCATGTTGGCACAGAGTCCACGCACCGACACCAACTGGGCGCACTCCAGATTCGCATACTGAAGATCCGCACGCTCGAGGCAGCAGTAGTTCAGATTTGTGTGAGATAAATTGCAGCGCGACATGTTGGCATACTGTAAAAAAAACAGTCAAGAGTACACCGATAACAGCAATGTAATATCAGGAGGAGCACTGCACACCTTAAAGTTAATGTTGCGGAAGTCCAATTTGCGCAGATCGGCACCAGCCAGGTTGACGCCCTGGAAGCGCAGCTCGGTTAACGCTGAAGTCTGAATGATGGCTTTGATTACGTCCATGCGCGTCAGGGGTCTGTCGTCCACCGTTTGTTCCTGTTCGCCCAGTTGCTCCTCCAAGTGGGTGACAAGCGAGTAAAGGCCAAAGAAACGCGCTTCCTCCAAGACGCCTTTTATGCTGATGTACTTGTCGCACACGAATTCGCCGTGGCGTAAATAATTGATAATCGGCTCAAAGTAGCGAGCACTTCGGTCGATTAAATAGGCACCCTGCTCATCCTTTTCGCTGGGCATCATGCCTCCATCCTGCAGAAACATTCTTGCCAACATCGAATCCGGTTCACGGCCAACGAGTGTGTCAATTGTTGTCGTGTAGATTTTTCCACCCACATTCAGTTTCACCCAACGGTTCGATGGGAAGGTGCTCGTGCTGGCTGGTTCGCCGCACACTGCAACAACACCATTTGCATTTTTTTGCGCTTCATCGCTTTCCATCGGGCTTATTTTCGCAATTGTTTTGTTATGGTTTTTGTTGCTGCTTTCGATTTCTGTGCTTGTACGAACGGCAATATTGGGTTGGTCTGGCAACACTACTATTTTTGTTTTATACAGCAATCGATAATAATCGATTGTGTGCCGATAAAGTATCCATTAGTAATATTATTGGGGAAAATTTAGAATCATCCTCCGTCAACACAAACGTATACATTTGCAGAATAGTGCTGCACACCCCGTATTAAACCATAACATGACCACGGCCGAAGCCGAAAGACCTGTTGGCAGTGGCAGCAGCGGCAACTCCACGGCCAATCAGCGGGGTGTTAGTCGCGTACTCGCAAAGTTAGCCCACTCGTTGGCGGAGGGAGAGTTCTATGAGGCGCACATGATGTACCGAACGTTATATTTTCGTTATACGGCCCAGAAACGTTACCAGGATTGCTTAGATTTGCTCTTCGATGGTGCACAGAAACTTATCGAGGAGGAACAAGAAGGCAGCGCTGCTGATTTGTGTTTGTTGCTTGTAGACACGCTGGAGAAACGGGGCCCCCAACCAGAGGACACGGATAATTTTGAGTGGGTACCGCGTCTGGGTGCTTTGATACGCGGCCTTAGCGCAAGCACTGTGGAACGCGAGACGCTGATCGTATGTTCAAGATCTCAATAATAATATACTCTTAATAATATATTTTCTGTTATTAGCATCGCGTTGTGAAGTGGAGCACCACGGTGCATGGCCAGTTCGGCCATCCACTCTTACATAAGCTAATTGCGCATGTGTTCTGGACAGAGCGTAACATTGAGTCGGCACGGCATCACTATTTGCTCTGCCAAGATGGAAGTCTCTGTGGACGTGTGTTAATTGAAATCAGCCAGAGCAAGGGCTTCCATAAAGAGGTCGATTTGTTTTTGGTGCAGGCAGTGCTGCAGCAGCTATCTTTGAAGGATTGCAAGACAGCCGATGATACGTTCAGCGAGTATACACGATACCACCCAAAGATACTGAGACACGAGTTTCCCTACAAGGAACCACTGGTCAATTTCCTATACTTTTTGTTCCGACTCATCGACACGAAGAGTGTACTGGGCTTTCGCGCCCTGCGCAGGCTCTACGATCCTTCCCTGAAGCGCGACATTTCGTTTAACAAGTATCTTACAAAAATTGGTGTTATTTACTTCGATGAGCAGCCGGAGCAGGCGCATGCGGGACCCTCCGGGCTTGGTGGCATGTTTGGCGACATATTCAATCAGTTGATACAGGGTTTCGATGACGAGGATGAGGTGCAAAGTAGACCGCAGCAGCGTCAGCGACAAAACACCAACAGTGAACTGGACTAGCGGCAAATTCCGTGGCCGGATTAGCAGTCCGCAAAGTCAACGGCGTTTAATGATGCGTATATGCACCGGGACTTTTTTTTGTAATGTTATTATATATTTGCTTAACTAAACTTTGATAGCAACTGCAAAAATGTGCACAAATCATTTTCATATATACTATGTGGGCAAGTGACTGTTTTTTTTTATCCTAAACAGCAGTGCGCATAGTGTTTTTGAAGGACAGGCATTAATATGTAGTAAGAGTCCGGTCTACCTATCGATGCAACGTCATTCGATAACAATTTCATTGGGTACTTTCATCTCTATTGGAATTTTAGTATATTGCCGCAATTGGTATTTCACGTAAGTTAGCATAGATATTTTGAACAGCGTAAATAACTGTTAACCTAAAAATTGTCGTAATTCAATAATGTTTGGTAATGTATAATGCTAAAATATTAAAATAAACAAGTACATAAGAACTTAAGTATGATAGGAGTAAACATGTTTTAATCACGCACTCATCTCTAGTTCTCATATACTTTAGTTTCAGATAGAGTTCAATGGAAAAAGTTGAAAATTTGGTTGTATGCTTGAACTGTACAAAAACCAATCTTATCAAGTGCTTTTAAACATTTACGAGTAAGTTGATTCACATTCAAATACCAAATACCGAGGCAAATGCATACACATTCACATATTTGCCATGGAATTTGCAGCGATATGGATGATAAAGCAGTAGCACACACTGCAGATGCTGCTACCGAGACAGAGGCCGGTGAGGAAATGTCATTGGGGTCAGCGTCAGCGCATACAACGGTTACAATGGAGCCAGTGGCCACAACTTCAAAGTCAGCAGTTACCGCAGCAGATGATCCAGATAGGATTACAGCAGCAGTAGCGAGAGATACATTGAACGCGGACACGGAACGATGTTGTTGGATTTGCTTTGCGACCGACGAGGACAATCGGTTGGCGGCCTGGGTGCAACCCTGCCAGTGCCGCGGCACAACAAAGTGGGTCCACCAGAGCTGCCTATATCGCTGGATCGATGAGAAGACACAAAAGGGAAATGCGCTTCGCTCTGTGTCCTGTCCGCAATGTCAAACCGAGTACATTATAGTGTTTCCACAAATGGGCAAACTGGGTGGTGCCCTGGAAGCCATGGACAATCTGGTCAAGCGTTTGAGTCCGTTTTTAGCAGCAGGTTTTTTTGTTGGCTCGCTATATTGGACTGCCGTGACTTATGGCGCTGTTACGTTTCTCCAGGTGAGTCGTATCAGCTAAAAAGTGGCAGTAACTAACAATAATATGATTTGTTCTGCATGCAGATCGTTGGTCACGAGCATGGCATGTCTATAATGGAAGCTGGTGATCCGCTTATCCTGTTAATTGGCCTGCCTGCCATACCAGTTGGCCTGGTACTCGGCCGGCTAATTCGCTGGGAAGATGCCTTGTTGCGTTTGATACGTAATCGCGGCACTGTCATGCGCAAATTTCCATTTGTGAATTTCATATACCCGAACCTGTAAGTGACTCAATCGAGCTCTGATTGTTGTTTCAATGTAAACCACCATGTCACCTTGCAGCAATCAGCAGGAGGAAGAGATACCGACGTCTTCTAATCCGGCAACGCCGGCACTTTCGGATCCAGTTTCGGCAACACGCATATTTTGTGGTGCTCTCCTGTTGCCCACAATTTCATGCATTGTTGGTCGCATACTGTTTGATTCCGTGGAAAACACACTGCATCGCACGTTGCTGGGCGGTTTAACCTTCATCACGGTGAAAGGCATGCTCAAAATTTATTTGAAACAAAAGCAATATGCGCGTCGTAAGAAACGCCGTATTGTGGATTATACAGAGGAGAACATACGCAATTTTATGCACCGCAACAACAACAACGCTGGCGTCGCTGGAATTGGGGGAGCACGTCATGTACTACAGCAGCAGCAACAACAACAACAACAGCAGCAGCCGCAGCAACAGCCAGTACTGGCGATGCCTCGACTGGTTGCTGCTGCGCCGGCTGCTCGGGACCGCGAACGAGAACGGGAGCATGAGGTCAGTGGCGGCAGCGTTGTTTAAATGCGAATGGACACTCAATTGAATTGCAATTGATTTAAAGCTATATACCTATTGTTCAACTTGTTTAGGGTTAAGTTCATTTTGTTAACCATTCACGACTCACTAGGCACAGGTCACTATAAAAATCTGATAAAATATGCGACGGACATATAACACATGCAACATGCGTACATGCAAATGCCAAATTCATAGTTAACTCTTACGGGATGAAGCAGTTTAATAATAAACGAGTCACTCAGCTGCATATTGGCTGGTTAAATTTTATGTAAGCAATAAAATGAGAGAAATCAAATTTGAAATGTCCATTTAGCTATTAAATATGTATAACTAATTCACTACAAATGGATATACATATACATTTTTATATGACACACATAGATTATGCATATATGCTTCCACACAATTGAATTTATGTATTTTGTAAACAGCAATTCTTCAAAATTGCCTATGTAAATAAAACCAAAAACCCTTGGCTGTGGGTGGGCTTATAATAATGTCAATGTTAATTCATTATATACTTAAAAAAACAATGCCCGAATGTGCAAAATAAGTATTTGACTAGCCAGATTAGATAAGGTCGCTGTATGCTACTGCTCTAGGCTGCAATCGCAGGCAGAAAGTGTGAATAATTTCTTTATTAAAAGCACTCGACTTGTAAGCCGCAGGCTGAGTCATCGAGATAATGAACCCGCTCTGTAAGTGACCGACCCGGCAGCACACACACTTGTCCGTATGTAGATATACACATGTATGTTCGTGTGTGTGTGTGTAAACATGGCTTGAAGGTGCTGCACAAGAGCCGCAACATCATCCATCTATCATATGTACACAAAAGTTACAGTTAAAAACCCCAACAAAGTGAATGCTCCAAAAAGCGATCTAATCATTTATAATTGTTAGCGACTCGAGTGTTTGTTTTGTCTATTTGCGCTTATCATCGACAACACACGAGCTGCGATGATATCTATGTGTACATATAGAAAATACATATGTAGAACAAAGACAAACTTCTAGACGGCTATAGAGATTCTTGTAATGCCTTATTTAAAGTAGTTCTCGGTAGATGCGCAACTGAAGAACAACAAACTGGATTCGAGCTTTGAACTTTGGCAAGGGCTTTTAAAGCCATGGCTCTTACAAAGAATACAAATAATAATAACATTAATACATTTAATGATAATAAATAATTGTTTATAAATTAACTAAATTATAGTCAAAAGCTCTCGCTCCATATAATAGCTGCACTGATCTGTCAGATTAATCTGGATTAATTCATCAAAAATCCTTTCACGAACATTTTTAAATTGTAGCGCATTGAGGCGGTCTGTAAAGCCGCCTCTGTTTAACGTCAAGCAAAACCCATACACAGGTAGAATTCGCGCACAGTACACAGGTGATTTATATACGCCGCTGCCAAGTGTGTGTGTGTGTGTGCTTGTGTGTGTGTGTGTGTAGCCCACCTGTTTGACTTTTCAGGAGCAATCACACGCTCTTGCGTTCACAGCAGTTGAAAGATTTCTTGCTGCTTTCTTTTGCTGCCGTCACACCACCAACAACTACAACAACAACAGCAACATCAGCAGCAGCAACAACAACTTGAACGGGTTGCGTTTGTTCTTTGTGACTGAACGTCCGTTGGGGGCCAAAGGCGGGCGCGAACACATAACGTAACGAATCGCTGGAGCTGGGAGTCGTGTTGCCTGTCTCTGTCTCTGTGCTGTTGCTGCTGCTGCTGCTGCTGATGTGGTTGCTGCTGTTGTCGCCGTTGTCACTTGTGTGCGACGACAGCGACTACGGTTAATAACAGCGCTGTGTCGGCAACTCCGCAGTCAGACGGGCACCGGCTACCAACACGCATCGCCAGCGACGCGTCTCTTAGATAAAAGCACAGAAAAAGCCAAACAGAGTGTAAAAAGAAAACATATGTACAAATACAATAAATAAACATATATATGTATATATGCAAATAGGGAATCGGTAACGCTCGGGAGTTTCTCGTTAATATATCAATAAACGAAAAATGAACTGAAACCAAACAGAGAGTTGTTCTCGCAACTGCAACTGGCCACAAAACACACACAATTAGCATCAGTTACCGGGATAAATATCAGTTTGAAACATCAGTTTAAGCTCTTGGGCACTCTGGGAACTCAGAAACACAGCGATGAGCAACACAATGACCGCCGGACACGAGCCGACGATACACTATCTGGACAGCATACTGAACGAGGAGGAGAAGCGCTGCGATCAGTATTCGCATCAGTGGCGCAATTTCACCATATCGCGATCGGGTCGCTTCCGATCGAAGAACAAGAAACGTGATGTGGTCGATGGGAAACTTTTCGACAATGCTGGCAAGGAAAACGATAAGGTGCGTTCAACGTGAAGCATTCAGCACTTGGCTCCTGTTAACCCAGTTTTTGCCAAAGCGCATTCTCATTTTCATTTCGTTGCTTATCAGCAGACATTACAAAAATAGAATGAATGTGAATATGTATATACATATATATATATACATATGTATATTTATATTTATCAATGACAACAATAATGTTATCAATATTATAAATATGATTTATATGTATAAAATCATCGTATATGTGGGTATCTTTAGTCTGGCAACAGGTCTTTTGGGTCTTTTTCTGTTCGAAAGTCCAAACGTCATCAAAAAGTTTTGCTGTTTTTCATGTGAATTGAATAAACAACAACAATGACAGAAAAACGGAAATACTCATTAATAATAAAAACGGAAGTTATTTTATTATGATAAGACCGAATGCAGTCAGAGCTCTATGCTGGCGATTATTTTGAATTTTTCAGTAAAACTGCGTTTGCAGTTCAAAATGAACAAGTGCATTAATGCCAAAAGTAGAGATCCAATTGTGGAATAAACTCATAAAAGTATATTCCAAACCCTCTTAACATTAGTCATGCCAAAATCGTAATTAAAACAATTAGAAGTGCTGCTCAGATAAAAAAGTTTAAACTCGTTTATGATCCCAAGTAAAAAGTTTGCTCAGTTTAAATATATATATATATATAGATCAAATACTCGTACATAAGCACTCTTAGTGTCTAGTATCAGCTTTATAGCTAAAATCACGTACATTATGATACAATGCCACAATCCTCCAGCTTGCAATTCGATTTCTTTAGAACAGATAAGATTATAAAGGGTACTTTTGGCGCTATCAAAATCTGGTTCTTGACTGCAATTTTTCATTTTAACTATATTTTCAAGTTTTATTTACGTCACAGATCGTTCTGTTAAAGAAAAGCAAATTCCCTTAATTCCCTAATAAAATTTCATACAAAATGACCATAAAATGAAGTCAAAAATACGTTACTTTATATTTGCTTGGGCAAAATGGACGTCAAAATTGAAATACAAAACACAGAACAAGGCAAAATAAGTAAGATCAATGTGTTTTTGTTTTATGTGCATACACATACATATACATATACATATATTCGTATGTGTTAATGTATTTACTAAGAACGACCGATAAACACACCTTTCTGGAAACTTAATGCATCTGTATTGGTTTGGCGTCAAGAGGACGCCGCTGTAAGATGAGTAAAGCGACGAAAATTCACCATAATGTCATATAATACATATTCGAATTTCATTTAAATACACGTACATATATACGCTTGTATATATATCTATACGCCACATAATGTAACCAAATACGTCGCAGGGCACCCATGAAAAGAAAACAACCCGCAAGTTGTCCGTTCTTTTTTTTATTTTTGTGCTTTTGTTTTTGTTTTTGTTTTGGCGGCACGCGAATCTTGTAAATTTTGGCAAACGCGACCGACCAGCCAGACAGCCGGTCAGTGAGCAGGGGGTAACGCCACGGCCCCTGGGAGCGCTGGAAGAGGGTGTGTTCAGCGTTTATTACGCAACGAATGCAGGCACTGATCGATTGTCCACAGCCAGGTTCTTGCTGCGTCATTGTCGTCTGTGCATTGAACTTGGTAAATGTCATAAAAAAAAAAAAATTAATAACAAAAAAAACAAATATCTCGCTTTGCGCGTTTTTAAATCCGGTTACGCTATTCCACATTGGTCATTTAGTTGATGGTATGGTTTAAGTAGGTGTCAAGCTATGAATTTGATTTGTTCTACATGTCGTATGAATAATATTCAAAAAAATGGTATAAGACCTTAGTTTTCAGCAGCTGATCATACTCTGAAAAATAATTTGTTTAAAAAAAAAACCAAATTATATATTGTTTGTTTAATTTTCGATACCAAATAAATCTAAAAGTTACCAAACAGAAAAAATAAAGAAACCTTAGTTTATAACTTAAAAACAAAAACAAAAACAAATATCTCGCTTTGCTTCATTACATTTGGTTACACATTACCAGATTGGTTATATATAAATATTTTATAGAGGTCTTAACTTGTCAACTTTGATTATACAATTATTGGATTGTATAAATAATAATAAATAACAATTTTATAAACAACCAAAACAATTTCAAACAATATTTGAAAGAAACATTTTTTTTAAACCTTCGACAAGTATTTTTTTTTGGCTTTTATAAAACTGAGCATATCAAAAGCCTATATAAAACTCTTAATTCAAGATTTCTACAAAAAAAGAAAACGAACATTAGTTTGAACTGAATTTCTATCAACTAATCAGTATTTAATAATCTCGTGACGTTTATGGCTAGCTAAAAGAGAAAAAAATTCCCCTGTCTGCTTTATCCATGTTTATATACAACTTTAGTTTGTATGATAGTGAAGCAAGGTTTTACCAATCGAAGCACTCAAACAATATTTTTTTATATGCGTGCCAATATGAGATATTGCAAAATTTCCTTCTTTGCGTTCAAACAGCGCAAAAAACCTTATCGCGAGAGCAACAACAAAGACAAACCTTTTTGTTTTTGTGTACTATATACACTTGTATATATACATATATATCTATATATATATATATGTCATATAGGTAAGTGGTTGTGCACGCTTTGGCCGTTGTCAAAAAGCAAAACAAAAACAAATAGCTCCAGCAAAGAATTATATTTGTGTGTGTCTTTGGTGCATGTTGATAGCATGTTTCTGATTAAAATCAGGTGCTAAATCAAAATTATGACTTTGGAACATGTCTTTTGATTACTTTTTTAAATGGCCTCGACTCTTCGATTGCTGGCAAGCAAATTAAAAGTAAATCTGAATAGATACCAATGCTGCTGATACGTAATTGACGAGGAACTATTTGAGCGACACGTTAACGGGCATATTTCCATTTTTATTGCAGATCTCAGCGCGCAATACAACGGGCACCATGTCGAAAACATCCTCCTACACAGCAAATACAACGAACGGCGGTGCATCGGCAGCAACAGGAACGTCGTCGGTGCGAAGTCAACGTGACAAAACGGAGAGCTATAAAAGTTTTTACGAAACAAATTTATAGATAGTGGCAGAGCTATATATATACACATATCTGACATATATAGGTATTTACGTATATATATAGTATATATAGAGGTTATATATGTTATATATGTCTATATGTATAACATTTGTATTACGCTTTATTAAATCAACCTAAGAGTTTATTGCACAATGTGTGGACTATATAATGTGCAAAATTCGCAAAGGAAAAAAACAAAACATTATCAACAACAACACAAAAGAAGACTAAATTTTTGCGCAGGCTGCTTGTTAAAGCTTTTTGTGTGTTTTTGTTTAGTTTCAGATATTTAGTTTTAGTAGAGAATAGAACAGATTGGGGCTAACCTATAAATATATATAAACATTTATATAGACATATATATATATATATAGATCGATTGTACTTACATATATATAAAGTAAATGTATGAACATTATTATCTCTTTCTTGCTTAGATTGTACAAGTATTAAAACGTGATAATTGCACTAATCGCATACGCATATCTTTAACTATACAAATTACAATATATATATATACATTTGTATATTTGTCTTAATCTTAGTAAAAATTCAATGCTTAAATCTTATCAATAAAGCATAGCAGGTTCGATTTCCTTAAACCTTTACTTTTCGCTGTTGCCACACAAAATAAATCATAAGGCATCATCGTCCGCATTGATTGCGGCCGGTGCCGACGCTGGCGTTCTTATATAGCTGACATCTAAAACACAGAACTTGGCACGACACATGGGGCAAGTGCACTTCTGTTCCAGCCATACCTCGCGATCGACATCGCTTTGACGGGCGGCAAACCAGCGCGCCAAACACTCCACACACCACATGGGCCGACAGTAGCAATTGGAGCAACACGCCTCATCTATTAGCGGCGCACCCGCTCGATTCAAATCGGCGCATTGCTTGTTGATTTTGATGTTGGGCTCGGCCAGCATGCAGGCAAAGCACTTGTCCGTAATCGGCTCCGAGCTAAAGATAGGATTGTGAGCCACCTGCGTTTTAAACACATCCACGAAGCGATCGATGACGCTGCGATGGAATTGTATGTTTGATGGTATGGTTATGGGTCGCCTTACGCGATCCTCCAGGCTACGGAACTCTAGTGCATTGATGCGAATGTGAAAATCGGAAACGCCTTGGCGCATCGGACGCACAACAATGCTGATCATTTGCAAAGTGTCGTTCTGATCGTGCTGCGATATGTTGTAAGTCTCCGCCTGCACGAATTTAATTAATATAAATTTCGATTATCCAAAAAGTTCAGGAGCTAAGCGAACATCCACATTACATACCTTAGCCACGCTTAGCGCTGTGTTGGCTTGGTGAGCAAAGTTGACGTTGTACATGTTTGTTTTGATGATCCAGTTCTCTGTGGCAATTACCGAGCTAATTGAGTTCAGTTTCTTTTTGTAAACGTCCTGGCGCCGAAACTCGTTACCAATGTCGCTGGCCACGGCGCTGTAGCTACCCGCTGTATTGGAGTATTTGGCCAGAGTTTTGTTAATGGGATGTCGCCGCCAGTTTTGTTGATGCCAGTTGAAGATTAGTGCTGGCACGGCTAGCACAGCCAGCACGCTAAAACGCTGGGCCATTTTCCAGGTGAGTGTTTTGAAGGCCACCGCTTCCTGTGGCATGGGAAAATCAGGGTCAACCTCATTATCCTCGAGCGGCTGTTGTGTGGCAAACACTGAAAACTTTAGTCTGTGTATTAGGAAATATGTGACGGGCAGGCAGCTATGCACGAAGAGATTCAATGATGTGCGGCGCAGATGGTAGCCAACAAAATCAAGATATTCTTCTCCCAAAAAGCGCGAGAAGAGCTGCTCTATTGTGAAGCCCAGTCGTTGAAATTCTTCGGGTGGATAAATGACACACATGCACAGCAAGAAGTAGAACAAATTAAAGAGCAGTTCCGACTCATCCATGTTGCGAAAAATTTTGGAAGCTTCAGGAAAGACGAGAAACAAAATATACGAGTCCAGGGTCTAAATTAGAGATGAACAAATGTTGTTGATGTGTCGCATACGCAGTGTTGCATTCGATATACTCGATTAGTCGATTCTTCTTTCTGTTTGTTGATGATGTTCGCTTATTTTATTGTGCGCCAATGACATATACGTTTCTATTTCAAATTGTGTCACATTCTTGGTTCCGTTTTTCAACTTTTGTTCATATTCCAGCGTATGCTGAAGTTTTTTGGAAATTCTCAGTGCTATGAATAATGGTAGCAATGGGAAAAAATAGACTGCATAATCTATAAGGATATGTAAGGCGGTATTAATAAAATCCATCTTTTTTAGCGTATTAAATATGTATTTTTGTAAAACAGTTTTAATACAAAATTTTTTGTTTTGATTTGTGCTATGGCTGAATAACAAAATCGAAGTATGAAAACTTGTGTCAAATGAAAATAATATTTCATTGCCCGTGTCATGGAAGCTGTGTCGTAGTTAGTGCGATATGTTAAATTAGGCAGTTAACAAATTGCGTTAGATTTTATCTTATGCGGGCATTATATACAAAACTTTATATATTAAGTATGACAAACCACATCCATTTACAACTGGTGCTTAACGGAATGCAGAAAATAAACTAGTGCGTTTATGTGGACGGTTACTCTCTATTGCTGGAGTTCACTCAAGTTGGGAATGTTGTTGCTGTAATCGTCATTTGAGGCCGAACTGGAATCGTTGGTTAGCTCAAAGCTATTCTCGCCGCTGGTACCGGTAACTGTCGTCAGACTGGAGTCATTATTAGAGGTCTGATGCTCGGAATTGCTTAAATTTGGCAGCGAAACATCCGCCTCTTCGTCACCATCATCATCAGCATCATCGTCATCATCGTCATCGTCGTCATCATCATCATTGCTCAAGCTATTTGTACCGCTGCTATTGTCCGCATTATCGTCATGAACATTGACTTCCTCATTGCCCTCGGGCGCCATAGTCCTGCTGTCAGTATTCAAATTGAGTGCGCTTATCGCTGGCAAATTATTGTAGCTCCTCGTATCCGTCACTGTTTTCGTAGCTGTCGATTTCGATGTTGTAGCTGTCTCGTCAGATTCTCCGCTTATCTCGCAGCTGGAGTTTTCAATTAAAAGCGTTATCAGTGGCACATTTGGTATGGTTGATGCTGATGTGCTTGCGCTGCAGCTGCCATTGATAACGTCGCTCGCTTTGGCAGCATCCAGCCTTGTGGATGTCGTTGCTATTGACACCACCTCGGCGCTGCCATTGAGTATGGACAGGTGGGGTATATTTTGTGGATGCTGTGTTTGCTCGATGGAAGGCGGTAGCGTTTCGCCGCTCGCATTGAGAATGGATAAGTTGGGCATGTTCGCCGTAGTGGAGGCAGATGTGGCGTCACTTACAGTTGGGGGTACCCCATTGGCTGTCGTGGATTTTAGGTGACGCGTGGAACGTGCAGCTCGTGGTGGTGCCACAGGCACTGGGTCGGACGAGCCATTCTCAAGCTTCTGCGGCACGCTCTTGTCACGTCTAACCATATGCTTGTCAAAGTAGTCCAAATTCATGCCGGTGCCACGTGTCGCCTGTGCAGCAGCTGCATTCAATGCGGATGTATTGGGCTGGTAGCTGGCACTGTCGTCCACGTCCATTTCCTCGCACAGATCTTCGCTACATAGATCCAAACTGATGTGCGCTGCAGGTCCATCGATGGGGCGATCAGGTTTTGGCTCTGAAACAAAGTTAGA
Source organism: Drosophila nigromelanica (assembly GCA_004149465.1). Taxonomy (NCBI): domain Eukaryota; kingdom Metazoa; phylum Arthropoda; class Insecta; order Diptera; family Drosophilidae; genus Drosophila; species Drosophila nigromelanica. Next base: position 18,089 of record SCDS01000119.1, on the reverse strand, counting down.
GTTTCATGTAATAAAAATGACATATGCATATTCTTAAGCTCCGTTACTAACCATTTAGAAAGTGCATTGCCACAAAATCGGCGGCGCTGTAGATCTCGGCCTGCACGAGCAACTGTAACAATACTCCCACGGTGGGGCGTTCATTCAGTTTGCCGGAGGTTTTCCATTCATCGATCATTACCTGTGAAATGCTTTGGCCGGGCGTTAAACGCTCCGCGGTACCATCAATCAGACTTATTTGTTGGGCGGTATACTTTAGTCCCACCTTGGCAGAGATTTTCTGATAGTTGAGCGCCCCGGGTGCGCTGCATGCCTGCGCGTCCAGGCGCTTCGGTATGATAGACATCAGCTTGCGCCAGCAGCCGTTCACATCGAGTATTGTGGCCAATTTGTAGATGTCGTTGTCATCGACACGGCGCAACTCCGTGCAGCGCGTGTACTTCGAATATAGGGGAACGGTATTTGTTGTGGTGCAAACAACCGCCCAACCGTTCGCTTTTGTTTTTGCCATTTCCATTTTCTTTTGTTTTGTTATTTCCTTTCGATTTGGCGCGGACGTGCGTCTTGGGTGTGGGTTGGCCTGTCTGAGTGCTACTTGCGCCGTTATAAAATCATTTTATATTTACTTGCGATTGTTGATTTTCGTTTTCACTGAATTTTCCTATGAGCCATCATCATTGGTTTCTCCGCACATATGTATATATATTATATACATGTATAAAACTACATATGGAATCGCCGAAGCTAACAGCTGTTTAAGCTTTGCAGCGTTGCACAATCGATAAGAAATCGATAACAGCGATTGCATTGAAATAAGCGCGTTCATATTTAAAGCGCCAGCGGTTAAAACAATATTTATATATTTTATTATTTTTATTTTTTCTTTTAGATACGCTGATAAAAGATTTGTATAATGGACACAATTACATTTAAAACATTGTAGAAATATACGGTATTACAAAAAATAATATTAAAAGAGGACGAAAACAAACAGATAAGGTCGCAAAATGGATAGACAGCTTTGTGCTTATGCTAATTATACAAACGTTCGTTGTTAATTCCAAATAAAACATACATATGTATGTATATATATATATATATACATATATGTTCGAAAAATATCTATAAGATTTGTTTGTGTTTTCATTGTTTTCAATTCATATGCTCTACTTATTTTTCTTCTATATTTAAGGTCACTTTCTTATTTGTTTTGCATATGTTCAATTCGCTGCGTTTATGCTAGTTAAGACGGAATGCTTGCTGATTTATATCTAAACGAGACTCTTGAGTGTTTATGTATTTTTGTAAAGCTGTGCGCTTTGCAAATACCTGGACGGTTCGTGTACTTAATGACTAATTACTAATTGTTGGCGTTGGTATAGAAAAAGGTGGTGATAAACAATAAAGCGCTCATAATCAACGCTGTATTGATATTGTGTTGGTGTCGCGTATTCGCTGCATTGCGTGTAGTTTTGCCCATTTGGAAGCGCAGCGCGGGACTGGACATGCGTCCATCTCCACCGTTGCTGAACGCAAGCACACGCATATTGTAGCTCTTACCGGGCGTCAGGGTGTTGATGAAGGCCTCGAGTTTCTGTCCAATAGGCACAATGGTATTGTTGGCAGTAATCATGTTCTGATCCGTCTCCCAAATGCGCACCTGTTTGAAGAGAATTAGTAAAAACTTGCAGGACCTAGTCATGAAGCTAGAGATACAGACCTTATACCCCGCAATAGGCTCCTCATCCTGCGCTGGTGATACATAACGCCACACAACGCGCACCGTTGACGGATTTATGCCATAGACATGTACTGAAGACGGCGGCTTCTGTGGTGCCTTACGATATGTACGTTCTAGAATAAATAAAATATACAATATAGATTTGGGTAGGTAAAAATTGACATATTGACGGCACCTTCAAAACGTTCGCTTTCGGGACCCTCGCCAGCTGCATTGTACGCCATCACCTTAACAAAGTAATGCGTGTCCGGCTGCAAGCCCACAATTAGTGCCCAGGGACGTGTGGTACGCGATAAATAGTAGACGGCATCCTCCTCTTTATGAGTTGTCGCCCAATACTTTAACTGTAATTGGAAATTAATATAGTTAATATGTATTATTGTATTTGATTCCAAACTTACTCTGTGTCCTATCAGTTTGCCGCGAATATTCTCACGCGACATATCAATCGGACTCCAGGATACATTAAAGCAGGTAGAGTTATAGGCCAAAGCAAACGGTTTCTGTGGCGCCACTTGCGGCATATCCTCGGCAGAGTGTATGACAACCGGTTCGCTTTCGGGTCCATTGCCAATGCTATTGATGGCCATCACCTTAACCTCGTATTCGGTATAATAGTTGTTCAGTGGAATATTGACAACGGCCATGCCTATATTTTCTTGCTTCTTAATAACATCCGTAGCCCATTCCAGTGCTCCCTTTAGTTTCCAGAATACCTTGTAATGTATGCCATGACTGTGTTGTTCCTGTGGCAACAACGGCTCCCAGGTGATGGTTAGATCGCCAATCTTGCCACCGCCTCCGCTCACTTTGCGTGGTGCAATGTACGGAACGTCGTCGAAGGTGCTGTATATGGGAGATGGAGCCGAGGGTGTGCCAATACCCAGATCATTAACAGCCGTCACGCTAAACTCATATGAAGACCATGGTGTCAGAAAGGCGACCTCTGCCTGCTTGCGCGATGTATAACGATCCACCTCATTCGGATGCACAACCGTGGAAACGTTGACCCAGGTGCGATTCCAGTTGGTGCGGCCAAGTATGTTGTAGTGGCGAATGGGACGACCATTGTCGACGCCAGCCACCCACTCAATAATCGCCTTGGTCTTGCCAATCTCAACCACCTGCACGCCGCCTGGAGCACCAGGAGCGCCTTCTATGATCACATTTGTTTTGGTGCTAATCTCATTGACAGCCGATTGAACTACGCATTCATAATCGCCAGAATCACGCATCGTTGTGTTATGCACCGTCAAGCTGTTCCAATCCACAATCTGCAAAAGTATTAGTGGGAAAGTTTATAAAGTTGAACACAAGCTTTAGGTTGGGACATACAATGCGCTCGGTGCCGTCGTGATTGTTACGCAGAATCTCTCCATTATGCTTCCATACGTAGGCAATATCCAGCAGCTCATCGTATGCAGCCTCGCAGTGCAGATAGATAAGGTCATGTTCGCGGGAAACAATGCGCTGAGGTGGCCTTTGTATGAACCGAATTTCCTCTGCAATAATAGATAAATAACATTTTAAACACGAGTAATTCGGATATATTGAATATTCAACACTTACGCAACACAATAACTCGCGCATGGGATTCATCGGTGCCTGCCTGATTGGAAGCTATGCACGTGTACATGCCTTCATCATCGCGGGATGTGGGTGATATGATCAGCGTGCCGCTTGGCAGTATGCGACGATGTCCACCGGAGCCGAGAAGTTGGCCATCTTTTTTCCATTGAAATTTGGGACGTGGCGCAGCCTCCGGATCGCACACAATGGTTGTATTGCCATTGTAAACAGCATAGATTTCAGATTCGAGTGGATGCTTCTTAAATGATGGCTTCATGGAGAGCACACGCAGCTGAGCGGAGCTAAATGATGTCTTCAGCTGATTCTGTGCACCGCACTGGTACATGCCATCGTCCTTGTCCTTCTCCAGGAATTTAATAGTCAAGACATTGTCCTGTATAACATAGCGATCCCGATTGATGCTCAGAGGATCGAGTCGCTCGGCGTTCTTGTACCAAGTGTAGTTGGCATCGGGTATCGCAAAGGCCTCACAGATGAAGGTTACATCGCTGTTATAGTCCTTGATCATGTCCTTCAGCGGTATGGTGAATTCCGGTCGCATTTGTATGTTTATATAAATGGACTTCTCCAGAGTTTTGCGCGGATTTGTTATGCTGCACGTGTATTGACCATTATCATTGGTCGTGGCATTCCTAATGATCAGCACGCGGCCATAGCTCGTCGTATAGGCATTGCGTTGCAATGGTTGGCCCTGGCGGGTCCAGTTATATGAAGGTATTGGATAGCCAAATGCCATGCACTCCAGGCGGATCTCTTCGCCGGCAACTGGTGCCTCCGGGAAGACCTTGGGGAATGTATTGGCAAAGATCAGTGCCTGATAGTTGCTGTTGGGCGTCACGCGTAGCGGAAAGAAGGGTCCATTGCGGCCCGTATCGGAGACAAGCGTTTGCACAGTGCACGAGTAATTGGCACGATCCACAGTCTCGATAAAGGAGAAGTACAGGGCACCGTCATGCGAGACGAAAACACGTTGATCCTCCTCCACAAAATTGGGGAAATAGTCGCGCGCCCAGTAGTACTTAATAGCCGGATAATGCTGCGGCGGATCACAGAATATGGACTTGCCCCAGTTCATTTCACTCGTCTCCGCCGAACGCTTCAGATTGAATTCCATGATGAAACCAAAGTTGAGATGAGCGCTCTCCGATCGCACACGTCCAAATTTATTTTCCGCAACGCAATGATAGGCGCCTTGATCCAGCGCCTGCTTAGGCTCGTAAATAATCAGATTTCCGCCCGATATGGTGTAGCGATCTACCACCAAAGGATCAATCCGGTGATATTCCAGCGTATCATTCACATAGACCTCACGATACCATTCGTAGGTCGGCGTTGGATATCCACCAGCCAAGCAGCTCAACGAAACATCGTTAATCAGCCGATTCTTATTCACATCGAACGTTGTGTCATTCGGTTGCTTCACAAAGTAGGGACCGCGTGGTATGCGCTCCAGATCGCGTATGTCCAGACCATAGGTATAGGGGCGTTTATCATCCAGTTTAATATTGACATTGTCTGGACTGTACAGCGCCTTGGACTCGCATATAAAGAGATTCAGTTCAATTTCGTAGGCAGGCATAAACATCCATCGATCGCGTTTCTTCGAGTAGGCATAGACCACACGATCTCGAGCATACCCATTGTCTCCATAGGGCTGATTGGGGCCTAAATAAAAAGATGAATAGTATTAATTAATTGATTTGGACTGTCTAACATCCACTCTTACCAAAGAAGCCTCGCAAGTTGTTTTGATTGCGCTGATTTACATTCGTTGTGCCCGTTAGCGTATTGTAGTACTGATTAGGATTATTGAAATTGCGCCTATTTTGTTCGTTCTGTACAAGGAAACGATTGTCGATGAGATCCTCGTTTTCGAGCGCCTGCTGCTCGTCGAAAGCGAAAGAGTCCTCGATCTGCACCAGTTGTGTGTTGTCATCGTTTACCCAATTCTGTGGACCTGTTTGCCGTGCGGAAATAAAGAAACGATTCTGTCGTTGGTTCTGCAGGATTAGGTGCTTTAAGATGAATGCATGCTTCTCCACATTGTCCACATTTAGCAAATCCGCGGTGTAGGCCTTGCAGATCTTCTTCGCCTCGGCCCAGTTGCGTTTCGGGGAGCGTATAAAGCGATAGCACGTCTGCCGGAACGACACCCAATGCTCAGGACAAAAGTTTTCCTCGTCGGTGAACATGTCCCTGTAGCCAACGCCTGAATTGCCCGTCACAGTATTGCGATTGAAGGGATCGTATTGTGGGCCCGCGTTGCCCAAACTGCCCGGTCCACCAATGTTGGCACCACCGCCTAATATCGGACGATTGCCGTCGTAATTGTTGTAGCCATTGTAATTGTTGGGATTTAGGCCAGCGCCGACGTAATTTGGATTGCTTGGCTGATTGCCAAAGTCCGACAAAGGATTGTCGTATTGTGTGGTGTCGGGATTTTGTTGCTGGCCCGTGTAAAGTGGATTATAGCGCGGCGAGTAATCCTTGTTGTAGCTGGGCTGATATGGCTGAGGTTGTTGCATCTGCGTTTGCGACTGCTGCTGTTGTTGTTGCTGCAGCAAATCAGTGGACAGTTGGGCCCTGCCCGTGGCCAGCAGCAACACTTGCACTAGCCAGCAGACCAGTTGCCTGCTGCGCGCTGACATTGTGACTCGGTTTTGTTTCCGTTTCAGTTCGGAATGAGAACTGCTTCAGCTGGCGTTGTGCACCAGACTAAAGGAACATTTTCAATTGGAAATTCGTAGTCTATAAATAAATAACAAAAGACAATGTTTATTTGCAATATTCAAATTAATGAACTGTTAATATAAACAAATCCAAAAATCCGACAATTAGTCAGTCCGCTAACGGTTGTATTAGTAAGCACACATGTGCCCACGTATATACATATGCATGATTAATAGGTGTGTGTGTATGTGTATGTATGTAAATACATGTATGTACTCATAAGGCGTGGTCTCAAGCCCAATATTTGTGTAATTACCAAACAATTAATGAAAATGACTTTATTTGTAATTGCTACCATGCAAAATACATAAATTATTTGCATAAATAAATTCTTAATCATAATTTTCATACATCCAATTCACATAAATTTGAGCAAAGCTTCGCTTAGTCAAGCACCCAAACCCCAACCACACCTTAAATTAAGAGCCACGAATTTAGAAGTACGCAAACACACTACACCAGACATAATATTGATTTAAAAATATAGTAGTTCACATTACTTGAATTAAACTAACCAATTGTTGATCAATTAAACACTAAACACTTGAAAAACTAAAGCTGAATTAAATAAAAACAAAAACTAAGCACAAGTCCAACAAAAGTAGCAGGTAGATATGAGCAAGCCACGATTAGCAACACGATAAACGATAGTAAATGCAGGCGATTCCTGCTTAAGAGTTGCCAACATATTGGCTGGTGTGCGCCTATGATGGCATGACACGTTCAATTGCTATAGGCACAAACATATATGGTTATATATTGAAATATATAAAACGTATGCATAGAAATGAGAAGAGAGAAATAAATAAAAGTTGCTCATTTTATTTATTTATTTTGATTTATTATCATTGTATAAATTGAAATTGAATAAATGTTCTTGCTCAATTCATAATTATGTTAAAGATTTATTCCAATAAGAGCCATGAGCAAGCTGAGATATATTCGATATTTTAATTTAACGATACCTATCGATATTTTAACAACAAACGCTTCGTGTACTTATCGAGTTTCATCCGAGTGGTGATGTGTAATAAACCAAAGTTCTGCTGATATTTCAAATAATAAACAGGGCTATTTACTTCACGAACAACATAACAATTGACTGGGCGCAACCTAAACAAGATGAACTATAATCCAAATGCGGGTATACGGAATCGTAAGTGGGAAAATTGTAAGCAACAAGCTACGGCTACGCAAGTATAAACCACGAAGGCAGCTGCCGCCGCTGCCGCTGCCTCTGTCGCTGTCGTTGCAAACACTGATGAGAGAGTCTCAGAAACGCGCCTGCTGCAGCTGGCGGTTATTTTAGTTGCCTCTCCTAGTTGCCTGTACCAATAATTGTGTTATGTTGTGTTTTTAGTTTGTTTACTGCGTGTGTAGCTTGATTTTACTTTTTTCCCCCGTTCAATACGATTGCAATGGCCGATAAACAACTGTTGTCTCTTTATGTTTAAAATAGCACAAGGCGGCGGACGTGCACGCCCAATTAAACGGGTAAGCGATGTGAACGCCATGGGCCCAGCGGCACCGATGGCCAGTGGATCGGCGTTTATGACGCCGACGGCTGCACCCACAATGTTTGATCCCAATATGTACGGGGGACCGGCACCGGCTCAGGCACCGGTACAGCAAGTAAACAGTTTTGGCTACAATGCAGCTCAGCCGGCACTACCACAGCAAAGCTATGGCTATCCACCAGCACAACAACAACAACAGCAGCTGCCACCGCAATCGCAAGCTACTGCACCACCTGGACCAGCGTCATATGGTGTGCCGCCGGCCTATGGTGCTGCTCCTCCCGGTGGTGCGCCAAGCGGCCAGTATCCACAGTTTACCATGTTCCAACAGCCCATTGTGCAAGACATGGCAATGCAGTATGGCCAGCGCTTGGCCGATCAGGGAAAGCAGCTTGTAGAGAATCAGTTTGAGAAATGGGTGCCTGTTGCCAAACTGAAGTACTACTTTGCCGTAGACAATGCCTATGTAGGCCGCAAGCTACGCTTGCTTTTCTTTCCTTATATACACAAGGTACGCTGAACTCTTAAATGAGAAATCTATTGGATTGTGTTAAAATGCTGTTCCCAGCGTCTGTTAGCTGGTGTTAATGTTAAGCCTACCTATGTTAAACTCACTTATTTTCTCTTCTACAGGACTGGTCACTAAAATACGATCAAGAGCATCCCGTGCAGCCGCGTTATGATATTAATGCACCCGATCTTTATCTGCCAACGATGGGTTATATAACGTATGTAATAGTTGCCGGCTTGTTGCTGGGCATGCAGAATCGTTTTTCTCCCGAACAATTGGGCATACAGGCATCCAGCGCATTGGCATATAGCATTTTCGAGCTGGTCATCTACTCTATATCTCTGTATGTAATGAATGTTAAGACGAGCCTTAAGACTTTGGATTTGCTGGCATTTACGGGCTATAAATATGTGAATATAGTCGTTTCTCTGCTGATGAGCACGCTGTTCTTTCGATCAGGCTACTTTATATCATTAGCGTATACCAGCTTCTCATTTGGTTTCTTTCTGGTGAGCTGAAAATAACTATAAACATCTTTCATATATTATAAATTTAAAACTTTTACAGCTGCGCACGTTGCGAACGAAACTCTTGCAGGATAACACGCCGGCTGCACCCCGCGGTGCCATCAACTATGATCCCTATGGGAATCCGCAACAGTTCGATTATAGCGGCGGTCGCAAGCGCAAGCTTTATTTTCTATTCATTGTGGTTGCCGGCCAAATTTTATTTGCGTTTCTGCTGTCGAAGCATTTGTATTTGCCCGGTGTGGATCCTTTGGCCACGCTAAAGGCGCTATAAAAATTTATAGTTTAATATGTGAAACTCATTGAATTAACCGTGGCAATGATAGACATGTTGTGGAACACACATGTGTGTGTGTGTGTGCAAAGTACACACACTTAAACTCGATGTGTTAAATGTTTTCAAATGCCAATGCAAAATCATTTCCAAAATGTTAAATCTTAGTAGTTTATGTGGTTAGAAAAACGTTACTTAAAGTTCGCGAAACATCCAATTGAGATTTGCATACATATTTTTGTTAACAACAAATGAAAACATTTTATAAATAAACAATGCTTGAAAACAAATAAATATTATTGTTTTTAGTACAGGATATTGAACAGGAGAACGTTATTATTATTACTATAAATATAAATGCTACGAACCAAGAAATATTCAAAATCATATGGCCCCATTATTTCATAAAAAACTAAAAAAAAATTAAAATCACAAAACCATCAGAAATACATAAAATTAATAATTTATGGTATTAAAAGATTTAAAGCGTTTAAAGAATAAATAAAAATGTTTAAAAGCACTGGCTATTATAGATTTTACCACATCCATAATTGGAACCCGGATCCCCGTTGTTTCGCCAGGATAACTGAAAACACATATATTGAGGACCGCAAAATTTTACAAATTTCAGCTGAAAAAAACAAGCTTTGTATATGTTTTAATTGTGTTTTTGTATTGTTTTCTATATATAGTATATAGTTTTTATTGAAATTTTAGTCTTTATTACTGTAACGTGTTGGTTGGTTGGTTTGTTGTTTGCTTTTTTTTAAATCCTTATCATCAACTTGCTCTCTCTTTCGGCTTTACTTATTGGCTACGTTTTCTTTGATCTTCTCATGATCTGCTTTTCAAATTTGTCCCTAGTTTCATACGCATAACGATTCGCTTTGTTCATTATAAAATATAGGCCTGTATGAAATATGTTTTAATTTCTGTTTTCTGTTTGTTTTTGCATTTAGTCTAATTTGTTGGGTGTGTGTGTTTGATTTTTTCGTTTATACTTTATGTTTATTTTAAATATTATGTGTGGATGACTTTTGCACCTCGAATAGCGTGGAAAATAATTATAATTATAATAATCATAATAACGATAACAGTTCCTACATTAGGTATTAGTTTTCGTTTTTGCTTTCCCTTTATTTAGTCATAATGCGTACTAATTAGTTTTTATATAGTATAAGTAGTTCGTTAGTTGGGGCCTCAATTGCAACTCTCAGTACCAAAGCACAAATGTGAAAAAGTTTTGCATTCAAATTCGCTAGCTGCGCTTTGTTTTGGGTGTTTCTGTTTAATCTTTAATCCTCTTTAAAGTTGACTAATGCAGTGTGTGTATGTGAATGTTTGCTTTGTGTGTGTTTATTTATTTTTTATTATTATTATTATTTATGTGTATTGTGTATTATGCTAGCGCTTAGTAAATAGTTATAAACATGCTTTGCTTTGTTTTTAACAAATTCCACGTATTAAAAATAATACATTTACAACTAATAATAATCCAAATTTAAATATATAGATCAATTTCTATATATATATATATATATATATATATATATATATATATTTATCAATATATATATAATATGTATGTATATCGTATTTATATAAATTTTTGTTTGTTTTGTTCTTGTTCTGTTGCCTGCTGCTGTTGCATATAAATCGTAGTCATGTTTTACATAACTATATCTCGTATATATATTTGTTTTTTGTTTTAGCTTTATGAATATTACATGTGTTCATTTAAGATTGGAATATTAAAAAAATTAAAACGTCGCAACAAACATAGTTAAAAAATTTTAAAAACAATTAAAAACTCTGCCTAACAGGAAATAATTTGAAATCAATCGCTAGCTCTAACCTAAATCACCGACTGCGCCGCCTCCTGCTGCTTGACAAGATTACGCTGATAGTTGACCGCATTCATTTTAACGAACTATATTACCGTGCCGCCCGGAGGCGCTGCTTGACTGGGCGACAAGTGCTGAGCAACGTGCTGAACAGAGAATAGAGAAATCAAATTAAATGAGATTGTAAAGGTTGTGCAGGATCCCGCGCTTACCGTTGTGTGACCAGGCCGCGCCCATGTGTAGATGAACCCGTCTTGGCATGCCGTCAAAAAGCAATCTTCCCGAAATATAAGCGCCGTGAGGCGCTCGTGCGCAATCTTCTTGCAAACGAGCGGCTCCAGCAGCGGACACTCTTCGAATCGTGGACACGCTGGTGTGCCAATGAGCTTCATGGGATCATAGCTACTCACACTGGTCGACGACTGACCAGTCGTTGCCAGCGAGGAATTGTGTGAGGATTTGCTCAGCTTTAGCGAACCGAAACTATGCGCTGTCGCACTACTGCCAATGGCCGTGCCTGATCCAGAGCCAGAACCAGAGCCCGCTCCCGACTCCAGCGCAGTGGAGTGGGCGAAATTTGTGGAGCTGCTGTTGCTGCTCCTGTTGTTGTTGTGATTGCTATGATTATGTTGATTGTAGCTCTTCAGCATGCTCATCGCCTTGCGATGCTGGCGATGATTCGTGGCCGTCGATCCGCTGCCCTCGTAGCCGATGGTAGCGGAGCGCTTGTCTGAGTTGCTCAGAAAGCTAAAGTTAGACAAACGCTGGGTGAGACTATTGAAGGCGCTGAAGCTGCTGCTGCCGCCCGAATTGGAGTTGGATTTGGTCGAGCTATTGGAATTTTTGCTATTGTAGCCGGATGTGGAGTAATTGGAGTTGCTAACGCGCGGTCCACTGCTATCGATGCTGTCCGACTTGGTCGCACTGATGCAGTTGGGAAACTTGATCGAGTTGCTGTTGCCGTGTGACCTGTTGTTCGCTTTGGATGTGGCATTCGTTGCAGCTCCTGCTGCAGTCGCAGCTGCAGCTGTTGCCGGCTCCGTATCACAGCATTCATCTGGTGGCGTATTGGCATTGGATGATTGCGAGGATATCGTGCAGTTGGCCGTGGAGAATTTACTGGAACTGCTGTTGCTGTGCTCAGCCGCACCGCCCGCTGACTCTCTTATGGGACTACAGCTGCCGGAGTCGGCAAAGTTGCTTGCCTGGCCCATGGCAACGGGTCGTATCACTTTGATGCCATCCGCATCGAGGCCACCGTTCAGGAAGCTGCTGTCGTTCAGCTGTGTGCTATTTACACGCTGGCGCAATGTCAACGGATGCCGCAGCACATCCTCTGTGATGTCCCACAGGCAGATTTGCGTATCCTGACTGACCGAGCCAAGCCGATAGCTGATCGCCAGCTTGTCTGGCGCCAGCGCCGCCGACGAGGCATCCGAACGAAACGATGCCGAATGCGGTCGCGCTCGATTCGTGTGCAGCGGTGTTGAGTTTTTGTCGAAGCCCTCAAAGCCACCATTAGCGGATGAGTCGCCCGAGAATCGCTCCTCCCTGGATGCAGTGTATTCATTCAGCTGATTCTCATCGTCACTGAAATCGCCGCCATCCCAGTTCGTATAGGAGGTTGTATATGGGTCAAAGGCCACCACAGAGACCCAGGAACGATGACCCTGGCCGCGTGCGACTACGCGTCGCTCGTGGAGGGACCAAACCGTAACCAGATCATCCTCGCCGCCGACAACAATATACTTGCCATCGGGCGACCAGCAGACGCAGAGGAAGCCACCAAAATAGGAACGTGCAATGCCCAGCAGCTCCATGGTGTCATAGTGAAAGACACGCAGGAAGCCATCCTGTGAGACCAGCGCCAAATTAGAGCCACAGGGCGAGAAGCACAGCTCATTGATGCAGCAATTGTCGGTGCTGAAGACCCACTTGTAGAGCGGATTGCGCGTCGATTTGGACTTGCAGGTGAGTATCGTATAGCCGTCGCCCACTTTGAATGGCTGGTAGCTGGGCGCCGTGGCCGCGCAGGGTAGCTCCTCGTTGTACAGATACAAATGGCCCGAGGCGTGCGAGGCGAGAAACAGATGCGGCGAATTTGGCAGCCACTTCAGGCAGGTCACTTTGGTCTTGTCAATGAGTCGCTGCAAAAACAAAGACAGAGTTATACACTAAGCACACCGGTACATTAGCTATGTGTGAGGATCTGACACTCACCTCCTCGTTGAATAGTTTGCGCAGCTCGCGCGGCCCTTGTTGCGGAGTTACCAGCTGTATTTGTCCCGTTGTGAAACCAACCAGCAGCGGTGCACCGGTGGGCGTGGCTGCATTTGCATTAAAATCATGACAGCTGGGATTTGTGCCCTTATAAAACTTCTTATCGATGGGTTTGCTCATCTCGGTGCCCTGCAAGTACAAAAAGTTTACGAAATCAGCTAATTGTATTTATGTGGGTATTTGTGGCATGTCATAATAAACCACAGTTTGCAATAACTAAAGTTAAGATTAAACGCCCTTATATGACAATATTTCATTGGAAATTGGGAAGTTTTTTTTTTTTCTAAATTACAGAATATGCATTTCGCACTTTATTTATCAGCTAGTAAAGCTCACAATAAGAATTGTACTAAAGAGATTCAGCAAATACTAACGATAAGCATTAGCATTATATATTAAAAAATGTATGTCAACATTTTTATATAAACAATTTTGTATATATTTTCTTATCAACACTGAACACTAGATATCTATTCGATAGCAATAAGAATTAAAGACCTTAAATGAACTTAGAATTTGAATTGAATTACAATTTATTTAGTTTTAGAAGTAGAAATCGCTTCCTCAAAGTCAAAGTCAAGCAAACTCTTTGAGCTCTTTCATCGATGACAGGGTAAACAAATTAGCACCGCTTCTGATAGCTTTGTAGAAATTAGCGGCTTGTTCAGAATTTTCGTTGAGCACCTGACGCGAATGATTCTAGCACAATGCGCTGCCTCACTAAACATCCAACTAGCCAAGAGAAGACCTAAACAAGTTCACAGTAAATTGCGTGCAAATTCAAACAAATGTAAGCGGTTGCAGTTGAAAAACAAAAGAATGCACAACAGCTGCTTGACAAAATAGAAAATAATTAATTGATCGTTAATGAAGAGTAAATACACTATGCAAAATATCGAATAAGTTTCTTCTTATCATTATAGCAATATGTCAGGTCTAAATGAATAGGATGAAATTATGAATTCATTTGTTTGCAGATTGCCTTTTCTAGTACTGTAATAATGTAATCTGGTAAAGCTAAGAAAAATGACAATTATTAGCGTAAAAAATCAAAACTTGATTTTAAGCAAAATTGTTTCTGTAGCCTAGATTAACAGAATATACTAAATGGAATTATCTAAAAGTTTTTAAAAAAGGTAACAATTCTCGTATATTGTAATATACAAAGGATTTTGTATTTGTATTAGTTATTAAACTGAACGGCATTTTCTTTTTATTAAAAAAAATCAACGTTTGGAAAACTTAAATGAAAAGTACAATGCTATTGATTTGAGAATAAAATACAAGACAATTGAGATATCCCATTGGGGTGTGTTTAAAAAAAACACACAAATAATCTAAAGTCATATAAGGATATCCCAAAAGAAAAACAAAAGGAACAAAGTCACAGTTATGGGCTAGCGTCCCACTCAGGTAAGGGTATTTGGAAAGAATACACACAAAACCAGCATGTTGGATGATTTCCAGTGGAAAAACTGCCTTTGAACGCAATATATACATTTAAATAAAAGCTAAGCAAGCGAATTGATCAACAGCAACAACAACTAAATAACAAGCACTGCGAGAATTGGAACAAATTAAGCGATTGTGTTTGGGCAGCGTTTTGTGTGCCATGGGGAAACTGGATACGTTGGGCGAATGGGGGGCAATGCCGGGGAACGCACGCAATTCTAAGTGGCAATGCCAATTGATGATGGGGCGATGATTACATGACCAACTCTGCAAGGCAAAAACGGGGTATGCACTGCGGCTTATCAGCGTGCAAGTTGATAACACGGGCCGCTTCTAAGATTTACGGGAGTCTCGCCACGTCACCTTGTCACGGTGAGGGAGAGAGAGAGAGAGTATGAATTATGCAATTTAGCCTATTGTCTTTGTGTTTTATTTATTGTTTTTACCTTCTTAACGCCGCGAAACGCATAAACATAGAGGTCGCGTCCAAAGTTGAAGCAGATGCGATCCCCGCCGTAAATCTGATTAGTGGGCAGTCCATTTTGGTCTAGGACGCCGCCGTTGGTCATTGAGTGCATGGAGATGCCGCCACCCAAGCGTGCATCGACGGTGCTGCTGCCGTTGTAGTTGCTGTCGCCGCCGGCGCCGCCTCCGTTCAATGTGGCTGCTGCTGCATTTGTTGTTGTTGGTGTAGCAGGTGTTGTTGTTGTTCCGCCATTTGATTGCAATTGCGTGCGCTTATCACTCGTTGCTGCTGCTGCTGCTGTTATTGTTGTTGCTGTTGTGGTTCCTGCTGCGCTCGCTTCGCTGTTGTTTTTGCTGCTACTGCTGCTGGGATTTGGCAGCGTCACAAATGAGACGCGCACCTGGGGCGAGCTTTGATTATTGCTGTAGCCGACGCGATTGGGCCGCGAATACTCGGATAGGGTCAGCAGGCGGTAGGTGCCCTCGCGCGTTACGAATTGCGTTTTTAGATCGTCCTTGACATTGGCATCCAGTTGGTTGGCCATTACGTAGGCGTTCGCTTTAGTTACACACGCCGCTTTTTGTTGTTGGTGCCGCCGCTGTTGTCGTTGTTGGTGCTGCCGCTGCTGCTCTTTGCATCACACACTCGCACCCGCACAACACACGCACACACACACAGACACACACTGCAACACACATACACCTCAACCCATCCCGCGCGCGCGCCCCTCTCGCATACAAGTGTTTAGTTTAGGCTGCTACCTGCCGCTGTCGCTGCCTCTGCCAGTGCCGCTGCCCTACCCGTTTGCTTTTGTGTTGTTTTCAAAAATCGTTAAGTTTTGTGCCACTAATTAACTGGTCTTCTTTGTACGGGCGCACGTGTGTGTGTGAGTGCTCTTAATGCTTGCGCGTCGTTTGTTATAATTAGATTTAATTCTTCACTACACTTCAATTTGTGTGTTGTTGTTGCGGAATTTTTATTTTTCTCTCGCTGCCACTATTTATTTATCGATAGACGATAGCAACACTATTCAGAGCGCAGCTAACTTTAAGTGACTCAAAAAATACACACAGATGTTGGCAACTCAGTGTTGGTAATGCGTTGCAGCCCTGTTGAGGGAGACGTGTGGCAGCACTGTTTCTTTTGTTTACAAATGTTATAGCTAGTCTGGCAACGCAAATTTTTATTTGAAATACGGCGCGTATTTAAATGACCACTTTTCGTTTTATGATTTATAATTATGTAATTTTTTTAAGTTAGCCATGAATGGCTTATTACATTAAAAATTGTATTATACACATGTCTAGCTCAAATAGTAACTATTTTCCAAGTGACTTCCACTGTTCTATTGCAATCTTCAGTCCCATGTGGCTGTCTTTTGTGGCTGAACGGAAATGCATTTCACATGTCTCGGAAAATTGGCCAAAGGCAATGCTTTGTTCGTCCGATTTAGTGCTACGTTGGTCGAAATGGAGTTGGTGCCAAATCTCGTTATGTACGCTTTCAAGCATATGTATGTACATATGTGCGTACACTGACCGTTAGCTGTGGCAGTCTTGCCCTGACCGTTATTGTTGCTGGAAATTCCCTTTGAGCTTGGCAATTTCAGAATGTGTGAGTGGCATACAATCTGCTAGATAGAATAGCAAAGTAATTTGTCGTGAGGAAACAATCATATCGTGTATTACGTGAGGAATAGTTATGTTCTTGACACAGATTATGATAAACAAATGTAGCTAGTCGTATTTTAAGGCTCTTCTATTTTAAGGTACAGCTGTGGACAACTACTTGTTATCAGTTTAAGTTTAAGTTAGAGTTGAAATTAACTGACCAAAATCAATTCAATATAAATGAAGCAGGACAATTGACTTGTATAGTCAAACAAATGAATTTGCCATCTCCAACAAAATTGGATAAGGGCTGCGATTTTCTGTGAACTGTCGCTCCGAATGCAATTGTTGTTGCTAAGCTTGCATTTCTCGTTGATGTTGTTGTAAAGACATTTCTTTTACTTTATTTTTGTCTTTTTGTCATTTCAGCCATTGCAGAATGCGTGAGTGGCATGCTATATGCTGGCCAAGAGCTCGGGGCGGGCGCATTACCAGGTCATTTGTTGTGGGGGAAAACAATCACGGAAAACACTCGAAGAAATCGTGACCTTGGTCAGCACTTGAGAGACATGCGTATAAACAACATATTCATGTATATATATATATGTATAAACAAATATATATTGAAATAAGTGCTTTTACATAGAACAATGAACTTTTCTCTTATTCACACAGCACTCAAGCTGGCTATAAAAGCTGCTCCACCGGAGCCCAACCATCTGCAGTTGCAGTCAGTTTGTGCAATTATCAATAATGCAACTTTCTGGTAAGATCTTTGAATGGACGTCAAATCAACTAAGTGAAACTTATTATCCCTGTCAGCTCTTCTGCTGCTCCTGGCCGGCTGCGTGTGCCTGGCCCCGAATGCTCTTGGCCAATGCATAGACACCTACGAGCCGGGCTGCAAGTTGCTAGCCGAAGTGGGCCAGCCACAGCGTCATTGCATTGATCCCACCAAGTACTGGATGTGCCGAGCCATAAATGAAGGGGCACAGCTTTACAAGTGCCAACCGAACACGGGCTTCAGTGTGGATCGAAACGCGTGCATCCCATGGATCGATTGGGTATGGAAGCCATGCGTGGAGCCACCAAGTCGACCAACAAACTGGACGCCTTGTTATCAGAATTAAAAATTAATTGAAAGTGGCCACGCCCACTCTCACAAGTTAAGACAAGTAAGAACGTTGCTGTCGGGTGTAACCCACAGCGCAGTGTAATAAACATACAGCCAGGCATTATTTGTGCAATGCAGAATTAATCTCTAATTATGACAAATACAATCCATTAAAAAGATAAATTCGCATTTCTAAATTTTGAAAATAAGTTTTTTTTTTGGATATCAGGGGAAGGCAAGCTTTTTTTCCTACAAATTTTATTTTCAAAAATTCATATATTTTAAATGTAAAAACGATCTAAATGAAAAATCATGATCGAAATGCCATCAAACATGAAAATCGGTTCAGTTTTGACAAAGTCATGGAAGTTTGAAGTATGGGAGCTATAGATCCGAGAGCTTTACTTGTCAAAATTTTTGCCAATTTCGGCAT